>JARACY010002566.1:0-41471 GCA_029255725.1 Scrobipalpa atriplicella
ATCTGAAGGAAACTTTAATGCTTGGACACTTTTACAAGGTTTAATCAATAAATCACAAGACATGGGTGCATTATATGTGAATGCAGAAGTGATTGGGTTTGAATTAGAAGAACAGCGTGATGTATTGATGGAAGGAATTGCTCCTGGTTCCTACAAGAGGATAAACAGAGTATTGTACAAAACAGCTGATGGAGAAGAACATGCTATTAAGTTTGCTGCTTGTATACTATCGGCAGGACATGAATCTGCAAACATAGCTAAGTTGGCTAAAATTGGTACTGGTGAAGGTTTATTGAAGATACCTTTACCAATAGAAGGAAGGTAATATTACCTATACTATACTCAATATTTTTATTTGCTTTAAGAAGAAAAGAGAAAATTTTATACATGCCTTTTATTTATACATATTTTTCCAGAGAGCACAAAGTCTACTCTGTTGAAGAAAGTGCTAAAACTACTGGTCTACACACTCCATTAGTTACTGACACAAGTGGGTTGTGGATACGAAGAAATGGCTTAGATAGCAACCTGTTGTGTGGACATGTACCTCTGTTGACTACTGATATCAAAGATGCATTAGGAGAAGAATACTTGCAGAAAATCATCATACCATCTTTGATAAACAGAGTGCCAAATTGTAGAGATGCAAAGGTATATTTTTTTTTTTTATTTAACTGGTTTTCTGTCTGTTCTGCTCCTGAGTGCCACAAATGGCTGAATAAGTCTTCCCATGTAAACAGTAGCCTTTAAATTAAAATATCTCTAATTGTACCTACCTTACCTACACATATACCTACGTGCACTGCACCGCCGCCACGCCACAGGCCGCGCCGCCGTGACAGCCGTCTTTACTTTCATTATTGAATCCTAAAGTAAACTTTTATCAGTGTAGTTGTCTAATACTTGTAACAACTTTAAACTTATAAATTACTTTCCTCAAAAAACTGAAAATGAAAAGTGAATTTCGCATTAAAAAAAACGAAATACAGCCGCCGTGTCGCGTAGCGCAGCACGGGTGAACAACCTTGCGGTCATTCACGCCGAGCGTAGCGCTCGCGCAGGGCAGGAGGGTTGAATAAACTTGCGATCATTCACGTCACCTGTGACGTCACGCCAACGCAGCACACGCATTCATTGATGCCTAAAATCTTGAATGAGTAACACACCACTGCGATCATTCGTATTTGCAGCCGATTTTGTTAAATTTATTAATTGTTATGAAATGAATGAGCACAATCCAGCCAGGTTTTATAAAATTCCACATTATAGTATAGATAGATTTACTTTATTTATGTTTTTACTAATTAATTGTTGCAGGTAGTAAGCCTGACTACAGAACTATTTGACTACAATACATATGATGACACTGGCATACTGGGCCCCCATCCATACCACAACAATCTGTTCATAGCAACAGGATTTGGAAAACATGGTCTGTATAGTGTCAGGTTTTGTAGTTTGTGCAATCCAAATTACAGTATTACCATGTAAAATGTGTTGATTTATTATTATTAGACATCGTAATTTTAAAACATAAATACATATCTATCATGCCTGAATCCCTCATGGGGTAGTAAGAGCGTCAACGACCCAAACAAAGGTCGTGCCGCCAAGAAATCTGACAAGTTTTGAAAATGTGAACCTAGTTAAATCTATGGTGGGGGTGTGAAATGGCTGTCAACAATTAATTCAGCTATAGCACGTCCTAGGCCGGGGGCATGGGCACAACCTGGAAGAAAACATAGATATATCACACACAACACACATCTTTTCTTATATAATCAGTAGTATAAGGCAAATTCTGTAAAGAAATTTTCATATTTCTTGTAACCCATTTAAATAGATGGCAGTGATGGTGATGGAGGGCGGCGCGGCGTTAAATAGAACATTTTAAAATTAGGCGATGGGCTGACAACCTGGCACAACCTAGTACCTACCTACAGCAATATACACATTTTCAAAACTTGTCAGATTTCTTGGCGGCACGACCTTTGTTTGGGTCGTTGACGCTCTTACTACCCCATGAGGGATTCAGGCATGATAGATATGTATTTATGTTTTAAAATTACGATGTCTAATAATAATAAATCAACACATTTTACATGGTAATACTGTAATTTGGATTGCACAAACTACAAAACCTGACACTATACAGACCATGTTTTCCAAATCCTGTTGCTATGAACAGATTGTTGTGGTATGGATGGGGGCCCAGTATGCCAGTGTCATCATATGTATTGTAGTCAAATAGTTCTGTAGTCAGGCTTACTACCTGCAACAATTAATTAGTAAAAACATAAATAAAGTAAATCTATCTATACTATAATGTGGAATTTTATAAAACCTGGCTGGATTGTGTGCTCATTCATTTCATAACAATTAATAAATTTAAACAAAATCGGCTGCAAATACGAATGACCGCAAGGTTGTTCACCCGTGCTGCGCTACGCGACACGGCGGCTGTATTTCGTTTTTTTTAATGCGAAATTCACTTTTCATTTTCAGTTTTTTGAGGAAAGTAATTTATAAGTTTAAAGTTGTTACAAGTATTAGACAACTACACTGATAAAAGTTTACTTTAGGATTCAATAATGAAAGTAAAGACGGCTGTCACGGCGGCGCGGCCTGTGGCGTGGCGGCGGTGCAGTGCACGTAGGTATATGTGTAGGTAAGGTAGGTACAATTAGAGATATTTTAATTTAAAGGCTACTGTTTACATGGGAAGACTTATTCAGCCATTTGTGGCACTCAGGAGCAGAACAGACAGAAAACCAGTTAAATAAAAAAAAAAAATATACCTTTGCATCTCTACAATTTGGCACTCTGTTTATCAAAAGAGATGGTATGATGATTTTCTGCAAGTATTCTTCTCCTAATGCATCTTTGATATCAGTAGTCAACAGAGGTACATGTCCACACAACAGGTTGCTATCTAAGCCATTTCTTCGTATCCACAACCCACTTGTGTCAGTAACTAATGGAGTGTGTAGACCAGTAGTTTTAGCACTTTCTTCAACAGAGTAGACTTTGTGCTCTCTGGAAAAATATGTATAAATAAAAGGCATGTATAAAATTTTCTCTTTTCTTCTTAAAGCAAATAAAAATATTGAGTATAGTATAGGTAATATTACCTTCCTTCTATTGGTAAAGGTATCTTCAATAAACCTTCACCAGTACCAATTTTAGCCAACTTAGCTATGTTTGCAGATTCATGTCCTGCCGATAGTATACAAGCAGCAAACTTAATAGCATGTTCTTCTCCATCAGCTGTTTTGTACAATACTCTGTTTATCCTCTTGTAGGAACCAGGAGCAATTCCTTCCATCAATACATCACGCTGTTCTTCTAATTCAAACCCAATCACTTCTGCATTCACATATAATGCACCCATGTCTTGTGATTTATTGATTAAACCTTGTAAAAGTGTCCAAGCATTAAAGTTTCCTTCAGATTCAGTACCTATACAACCTGCAATAGCAAATATAGTACATACCTACTTAGTTATGTAGATATTAGTTGCAAAAAAAATTAGAGTTAAAAGACAACATACCTAAATGAACATCAGTTGTACTGATCCAAGGGTATCTTTTTTCAATATCATCAGTAGTTAATAGTTCATTTCGAATTCCATTCTCTCTTTGTATAGCTACATTTTCTTCCAGTTTTTCAGCATAATCTTCACTGGCGAGCACCAAGTGACCATGCGGACAATATTCGACATCCACATGAGCGCCCAACTGCTGTTTGGCATTTCTTAAAAATTCTGCACCAAACTTGGAGAGATGCATATTCTCTGGTAAAGAGTAGTGCTGTATAATCGTCCCTAAAGTTACATTGTCATGGACGTTTTTGTACTGAAAGAATGAAAGTAATTACTAAATTTTGTTTCACTGTTTCTACAATTTATTCAAACCTATAGTGGTTTTGCAGACTGTGCGCATACTTTGGGTGTTTTTATTTACTTACGCTGGGGTCTTTTTCTAATACAACAACCGACAGACCTTCGCCGGCTCTAGTCTTCAACCAATAAGCTACTGAGGCTCCTATAAAACCACCTCCTATAATAACTACATCTGCGTGTGTTGGATACACTGCTGCTTTGTTGTCCATTCCAAATAACACAGGTATTTCTTTGGAGATCACGTTCCATGTCTTCGCAAAAAGGGATTTTGAATTTCTGCATATGTTCGAATATTGGAAAAAGCTTTTTGACGACACAAACTTCTAAATAATTTACATTTTCCTATCATAGTGTTAAGATTAAAAAAAAATTAATTTGACAAATAGCTTTCAGTGTAATATTGTTTTTTTGGGTTTCAATCACAGGTTTCAAATTTTCAATTTCAAAATCAAAATTGTTTTTTAGGTTATGTTATGTTTCTTCTTTTTATTTTGGGGGCGCCACTTTACCTACTCCCAACAAATTGAACCTTATCACAAACAGATAAGGTTCATTGTGTCATAAGTCATCTGACTTAACGTTTTTTATCTCTATTTGTTTTTCTTTCTATCTGTCAAAAAGGAGCAATCAACAACCAATCAATATGTAGATTTTTCTTTTCTTTAAAGCATGGATACTAGTTTTTTGAGCCAAAGTATATACAATCCTTTCTGTCAATTTTGTGTTGCCAGAACCAATGGTGCCGATTCGTAAAAACCAAGGAAAAGAGGTAACCCGATAACCATCATCTACAAAGCGTAACCATTCGCAACTAAAAAACTCATGCCGCTCGATTCTAAAGCCAACCTTGCTTCCCTCCCCCATTCCCATTTCTTCTTCTATTTATTGTCGAGTGGGTTTTTTCAAGTCGACGGACGTCCCGATAAACCGTGGTTGGTTGCAGAGTTTTTAAACAGCTTAATAGTAATAACCTCTGACATGGTTTCTTTGCCAATAATATGGTATCAATCAGCTGATCATTAAATTATGGTCTATTTCCTTGCGTAAATCTTAGGCTAGCTTATCTTCTTTGGAACGAGATGAGGGACAAGATAGATTTTGTAGTGGATATGGTGGGATACTGGTCCATAGTTTCTGGCTTCAGTGAATGGGATAGCGCAACTCGTCACGTATTCAAGGAGACGCTTGCTTTCAATATTCGTTTTTAGAAATAGGCTTTGGCGGCTGGCCTGGCTAATATAGTGATTTTTTGTCACGAGTCTAGTGCACGATGCATTACCGTCACCGCACCTTGGGAAATTGCTGGACATGCCATTGCGACAAGCGCGAATTACTTTGTGGTCGATAAAACCAGTATTGTGGTGTTAGTTCAAATCACATGGCGCTAGTAGCATTATGAGGCTAGAAAAATAAAATAGCAATTTTTTTGTGACTGTGCCGGTCTTACCCTGTATAATTAAGTATGCCGGACTTCCCCACTTTGACCTTAGACACTAACTGGACACTAACTCATTACGGATCACGGCGGCCCTTATTAGGCCCGGATGCAGTCTATGCGACCCACATGTATGCAGGTGTAGGGCGCAGGTAGATGCTCCTGGTCACCATGGACATGGCCTTAGCTGCAGACTCAGTGCGCTCAGACATCCAATCGAAGGCATCACACCATTAATGACTGGATCCGGGAAAACAATTTTGCAGCGGGTGAAACCGCGAGGCAAAAAGCTAGTATAAAAAAAAATGGTTTGTTAGTATTTATTTGATCCGTCTGGCAGCCCCACATGTTCATTTTCTAAACAACACGTGTGGTGTAGTTACTAGTTACTAGTTAGTTTCAACGCAATGTTTGTAGATTTTTCATGTGAAATAAGAACTATTTATCAAAATTGGCGAATTATCAGATAGCTACAATCAATAGTTTCTGTTTTATGTGTGAAATGGCTGTTTATCAAAAATGGTGGACTGGAATCTGAATCCCAAGGTTGGAAGACTGTGATGGATGTGGATGCAAGGACGAAAAAGAGACGAGATAAAAATATTTCTGAGATCAGATTATTTATGGGTCTGTTGATGAAGGATTTAAGTAAATAATATAGGTATATAATTATTTACTAAGGAGTCTACCATGGATTCTAAATATACCTCAGTAGGTTTAGAACAAAACAAACCCAATAATCTTAAAAGAAAACTAAATGTAGATAATTTGAAGGTAAAAAAGGTAAAGTTATTGAAGGAAGGAGTGGCAACAGTGAGTGGAATCTGCACAGTCAATGGACACTCTCCCAAAGTTCAAAATGGTGAAGACAAGGCTCCTTATATTGTAAAAAATGGCCCTAATGAGAGCTTGTTAGAGACACGGAAGAAATTGCCCGTGTACGCTGTGAGGGGAAGGTTTGTTGCTTATGTTTTTACTGATATAAAACAAATTTCATTTCTCCAATTATTGGACCTGTATACTTAAACTTTCAGATTGATAGAGGAAATTAAGAAAAACAGCACAATGATATTAATCGGTGAGACTGGCAGTGGCAAAACCACTCAGATACCACAGTTAATCCACGAGCACCGGGTGGAAGGAGCTGGTGCGATTGCGGTCACCCAGCCTCGCAGGGTGGCAGCCATCACTATTGCCATGCGGGTTGCTGCAGAGATGAATACAGACATTGGCAGTATTGTTGGGTAAACATTTTTATTTAATTTATAGAACAGATTTCATAATGATGAACTTCTGAATGAATTATACTGGGTGTAAAAAAAGTAGCTGATCAAATCTTTATGGGATGAATCTACCCATGAAACTGTTCAACATTTTTCAAGGAATATGTCCAAATATGATAGAAAGAATTTGGTATCACCTCACTATTGCAGCCAGATGCTTTGAGTAAAGGATGATGGGCAAAGATGTATGGACTGTGCACCCAGGAGCTTCAGCACTGAGACTACTTTTGTTTTGATGCTAACACAGGAGGGTACCTCTGTGCCAATGCGCATCAAAATCTGACTATTAATTTTCGATATACTTGAGAGAGCTCCCATTTCATACAAATTGCTAGCAACGGAAGGTCAAGTTAGAGTGGTTTTTGACCTCCACTAATGAAACTGGTGTGGGTCGAAAGAACTGACAAAACTGAGTATATTTTGTTAAGACACAGAAAAATTCGTCCCGGTGGTCATCAGAAAAAAATATATTTTTGGGTGATATTTTTCCTCCACTAATGAAACTGGTGTAGGTCGAAAGTACTAACAAAACTGAGTATATTTTGTTAAGGCACTGAAAAATTCGTCCCGGGGGTTTCAAAATATTTTAAAGTGAAATTCAAAAATGTATGGGTGGTGTTCCTAATATAAGACCTCCAGCACTGAGACTACTATTGTTTTGATGCTAACCCAATAGGATAACTCTGTACCAAAGCTCATCAAAATCTGACCCGGGAGTTTCAAAATATTTTAATTTGAAATTCAAAAATATATGGGCGGTGTACCCAATATAAGACCTCCAGCACTGAGACTACTATTGTTTTGATGCTTACCCAATAGGATAATTCTGTACCAAAGCTCATCAAAATCTGACCCGGGAGTTTCAAAATATTTTAATGTGAAATTCAAAAATGTATGGGCGGTGTTCTTAATATAAAACCTCCAGCACTGAGACTACTATTGTTTTGATGCTAACCCAATAGGATAATTCTGTACCAAAGCTCATCAAAATCTGACCCGGGAGTTTCAAAATATTTTAATGTGAAATTCAAAAATGTATGGGGGTTGTAACTAATATACGACCTCCATCACTGAGACTACTTTTGTTTTGATGCTTACCCAATAGGATAGCTCTGTACCAAAGCTCATAAAAATCTGACCCGGGAGTTTCAAAATATTTTTAAGAGAAATTAAAAAATGTATGGGCGGTGTTCTTAATATAAAACCTCCAGCACTGAGACTACTATTGTTTTGATGCTAACCCAATAGGATAATTCTGTACCAAAGCTCATTAAAATCTGACCCGGGAGTTTCAAAATATTTTAATGTGAAATTCAAAAATGTATGGGCGGTGTTCTTAATATAAAACCTCCAGCACTGAGACTACTATTGTTTTGATGCTAACCCAATAGGATAATTCTGTACCAAAGTTCATCAAAATCTGACCCGGGAGTTTCAAAATATTTTAATGTAAAAATAATAATGAAATAAATTGTCAGCGCATCATGAGTTGTCAGTGGGGGACGAGTTGTCAGTGCAGGGATGAGTTGTTAGTGCGGGGATAAGTTGGTACAGAGTTATCCTATTGGGTTAGCATCAAAACAATAGTAGTCTCAGTGCTGGAGGTTTATAGGTATATTAAGAACACCGCCCATACATTTTTGAATTTCTCTTAAAAATATTTTGAAACTCCCGGGTCAGATTTTTATGAGCTTTGGTACAGAGCTATCCTATTGGGTAAGCATCAAAACAAAAGTAGTCTCAGTGATGGAGGTCGTATATTAGTTACACCGCCCATACATTTTTGAATTTCACATTAAAATATTTTGAAACTCCCGGGTCAGATTTTGATGAGCTTTGGTACAGAGTTATCCTATTGGGTTAGCATCAAAACAATTGTAGTCTCAGTGCTGGAGGTCTTATATTAGGTACACCGCCCATATATTTTTGAATTTCAAATTAAAATATTTTGAAACTCCCGGGTCAGATTTTGATGAGCTTTGGTACAGAGTTATCCTATTGGGTTAGCATCAAAACAATAGTAGTCTCAGTGCTGGAGGTCTTATATTAGGAACACCACCCATACATTTTTGAATTTCACTTTAAAATATTTTGAAACCCCCGGGACGAATTTTTCAGTGCCTTAACAAAATATACTCAGTTTTGTCAGTACTTTCGACCTACACCAGTTTCATTAGTGGAGGAAAAAAATCACCCAAAAATTTTTTTTTTTCTGATAACCACCGGGACGAATTTTTCTGTGTCTTAACTAAATATACTCAGTTTTGTCAGTTCTTTCGACCCACACCAGTTTCATTAGTGGAGGTCATAAACCACTCTAACTTGACCTTCCGTTGCTAGCAATTTGTATGAAATGAGAGTTCTCTCAATATCTCAGGATCCATCGGAGATTTTTTTTTACCGTCATAATAAAAAATGTTCATTTTAATCATGTGTTTTAGGACCAGCTAGTGAAATGACAATTGGAGCTGGGTGCAATACGCCCATCATCCTTTGAATGTGGGACCTGTTGGAGGTTGTAATCTTAGCCTTACACAGATACTGGCCACTAAAACTACTGGCTAGTAGGAATTGTCGAATTAGGAATTCAGTTAAAAAGATACTGTCGATATTGACTTAGTCTCAAAGAAATCACGAAGTAAACAAGATGTTTTTCACATAACAATTTAGTATGTTGTAAAAGGAATGATTTTATAATCAGTTCTATGCATAGAAAATAAAGTTTGCTTGTGATGAAGATATAATCGTTTTCTCAATCAAGGGTGAGCTGCCGCCTCTTAAAAGGACCTAACATTTTTTTTATGATGTGATGAGATGAGTGATGGCACTCCTTTTCAATGTTCAAAGTTTTATTGCAAAGTCACTATGTTAGTTAGTGTAGCATCCTGGTAGTATACAGAAACAACTCTTGCATGAAATAAATAAAGAAAGAAAATTGTTCATTCAGTAGGTAAGGTAGGTACCAGTTATAAATGAGACTTAGCTCAAGCTTATTTATAATTATCACACATTTTTAGGTATTCCGTGAGGTTTGAAGATGTTACCAGTCCTAGAACGAAAGTAAAGTATCTGACTGATGGTATGTTGCTGAGGGAAGCTATTATTGATCCGTTACTGAAGAAATATTCAGTTGTTATTCTGGATGAAGCCCATGAGAGAACGGTCAGTACTGATGTGCTTTTCGGCATAGTCAAGTTAGCACAGAAAGACAGGATTGAAAAGAAATTGACACCATTAAAGGTACTAAGATATCAATTAATTTGTACATTTACTAATTATCATACATAAGGTCAATTATTTTTTGGATGTATGTTGTATATATTTCATTATGTACTTGTAAAAGTTTCATAACTATAAGAGCTATAAATAGCCTTATCTACCATTACCAGTCATTATAGACTATTTATATTTAGTAATAAATCAATAAGAGACCACTTGTCTTTAGACATTTTTTTGCTTTCGCATATCATGTTCTGAGAATGGGATAATTTCCTTCACTCAGGTAATTGTCATGTCAGCAACAATGGATGTGGATTTATTTCGGAGATATTACGACAACTGCCCGGTGATATACTTAGAAGGCAGGACTTTCCCAGTGACAATCTACCATTCTAAGATGAAGCAGGAGGATTATCAGTATGCTGCTGTCTGCACTATATTCCAACTTCATGCATCTACTCCCGCAAAGTAAGATTTTAAGTATTTTTGGTTACCTATTTAGTGAGATATTGACCAAATATTGTTTACGAAGACACGAGGAATTAAAATTATAGGTATTAAATATACCTTTCTCAAAATAACTTAAACTTACTTAATCAATTAGTACAGTTCAAAGAAGCAAGGATGGTCTTATCTGCGTAAGCCTACTAATGTATGGATATTTTTTTTCAGCCAAGACTTTCTAGTATTTTTGTCTGGACAGGAAGAGATTGAAACAGTCATGCATAATATCAAACAAATTGCGAAGGTATAAACAAAGAAACTTTAGATTGTCTTTAGCTGAGAGATAAAGTTATTACATATGTATTTGCTTTAATGGCAGATTTAACATTACAGGAAGCTCCAGGACCTCCAATAAAGGTATGCCCGTTGTATGCTGGGTTGCCAGCTGCAAAACAGTTGCAAGTATGGAAGGATACACCCCCTGGGGTGAGGAAGATAGTCCTGGCAACAAATATTGCCGAAGCCTCTGTTACTATTCCACAAATCAAAGTTGTAATTGATACAGGAGTTGTCAAAGAAAGGTATGTCTGTATAAAGGTATATAGTAATTTAGATATAATCCTACAAAAAGTTGACTACTAAAACCGGAAAAGCCGTGCCCGACTAATAACAGACAGCATCGTCAACAATGAAACGCCGCTATAGAATATTTTGTTCGTAATTTCCATACGATTTTCTTACGATACGAACGTATTAGCGACTACTATGAGTATCTTTGTACGATTATTCAGTCCTTCCTTTACTTGTCTTCAGAACGTGGTGTACAGCGACCGGGGCGGAACGTCTCCGCGTATGTCCGTGCGCGCAGGCGGCGGCGTGGCAACGGGCGGGGCGGGCCGGCCGAACAGCGCCCGGGGCCGCCTACCGCCTCTACACCGCCGCGGAGTTCAAGGCCCGCCCGCCGCATAACACGCCTGAAATCGTCAGGTAAGGAGGCTATAGATTACTTGTCATAACGTCTCCGCGTGTGCCCGTGCGCGCAGACGGCGGCGTGGGGCGGCGGGCGGAGCGGGCCGGCCGAACAGCGCCCGCGGCCACCTTACCGCCTTTGTAGCGCCGCAGAGTCCAAGGCCCGCCCGGGCGCATAACACATGACCGTCAGGTGAGTGAGGGGTCCTAAGAGTTACCTTTCTAATTCTTCTTTGCTGGATTGGGAGTGGGAGCGATAACAAATCCATAAAGAGCATGCAAAGAGCATGCTCGTGCATAGGGGGAAGACCGATACTCGTGTATCGGTATGCTCGGATTGTAAAATATCCAAGAAATAGTGCTGCTATGCTATGAATTTCTCAAACCAAATGAAGGTACAGTTTGATAGAAAAGAATCAGGAATTCTTCTTAGCGAGTCGACTCAGACGTTTATATTTGTGAGGACCAGTATTTAGCCACGAAT
This sequence comes from Scrobipalpa atriplicella, assembly GCA_029255725.1. Lineage (NCBI taxonomy): Eukaryota > Metazoa > Arthropoda > Insecta > Lepidoptera > Gelechiidae > Scrobipalpa > Scrobipalpa atriplicella. The sequence continues at coordinate 11,736 of JARACY010002566.1, forward strand.
CAGGAATTAATGGCATGTGATGATAATGTTTGGATTGCTTTTATTTAACATTGCTATGTGTTTATTTTAGTTCGTGAGCAATGGAGGGATTCTATCTATCTAGAATAGATACATAATACAAATAGGCAAGTTAAAATAAAATAATCATTGCGATTGCATTGTCTGTGTTTTCAGATGTCCCCTAGCGCCTACGATATTGCTTCTCATCGCGGCAGGAATGGAGCCCAGCACGTTTCCGCTGATAGACGCGCCGCCACAGGACTCAGTCAAAGCTTCGTTGCTATTGCTCAAGGAATTAGGTAGGACTAAAATGTTATCTTACTTCTTCTATATTATTTATTATCTCACTAAGTCTATAAATCAAGTCGAAAGAATTTGCGATTATGCCTTTTTCCCTAACACCGATGGACGTGGATGGATGCATGCACCAGTAAAGACAGTTGGACTGTTTAGGATTTTTTTTTGGATAAAATTCGTGTGCAGATAGACTGGCAGTTAGGTAGTACATGGTAGTACCTAGTTTCTGTAGAATAGTCACTATTATTATATTACATAAAATAAACATTAGAGTAATAATGCCTTTTGTTGTTTTCAGGGGCTATCGATAATGAAGTGCTTCCGAAATTATCAGTCCTTGGTAAGAAGATGTCGGCGTTTCCTATTGATCCGAAATACTCCAAAGTGCTTTTGATTGCACCGGAATACAACTGTTTAGAGGAGGTATGTTTAGATCTTATTGTTTTTAAAACAACAAAAAATTGTCTTCATCGTCTATTTTCTGGGTTTGACTGGTCGACCATAATGAAAACTATGGATCTTTGTTGTTCAATACAACACAATTAATCGTCATATTCTATTTTCTGAATTTCTCGGGTCGACCAAAACGAAAATTATGGTTCTATTCCTAGCATTTGGTGTAATGCGGTTCGATGAGCTCGGTTTCATGACAATTTTTGTATTTGACAAATAATACATTTATTACTTGAGGGGGACGCCACTGAGCTCATCGAACCACCTTAAAGTACCTACTTATACTTAGTTCAGTTAGATAGGTAAAAATCGGTCTTTTGTTTATGATGTTGTTACAGGCTCTAAGTTTGGTAGCGGTATTATCAAGTGAAAACATTTTCCACATGCCTCTGCACAAGAGAGAGGAAGCTATAAAAGTGAAACAGAAGTTCATATCGCCTTTGGGAGATCACTTAACTTTACTAAATGTGTTCAAAGCTTTTTGTAAAGCACCCCTAAAAAAGGTAGGTTCAACATGATTGAAATTTTCTTTTGTTCTTCCATGCTGGACTGGGAGCGATAGAAAAACATAAAATGTTCCAGCTGCCCTTGCTCCCGGGCATGCTGTACAAGTCAGCAAAAGGTTATAGTGTATTGTAATTTAGGCGATGCGCTGACAACCTGTCACTAGCAATAGCAATACCCATTCCAATGTAAAATTGCCCTCAATATTATGTCAGACGTGGCGAAGGCGCCTTTTACGCTTTGCGTACGTACCTCGTAAGGGAAAAAGGCGTGACTTTATGTATATTTTCTTTATTAATTGTTTAACAGAAAACTGAACTTATCTTATTTTTACAGCAATGGTGTAAAGAAAACTACCTCAATCACAAGAACTTGACATACGCGTGTGAGATACGGACACAGTTGTTGTCCATTTGTCAGAGACTGAATTTGACCATTTCTAGCTGTGGAACGGCTATGGACCAGGTAAGAACTAAGTTTTTATTTTACAAGCCACTCGAAAAACCTTAAATTAGTTTCATTTTCACCCTAGTTTATTTAGGTCATAGTGGACAGAGATAGAGTCGACGATGGAGCGAGCTTACCTAGAAATGGCTTTTTCGATCACTCTGACTTGAGCTTGAAATTAGTTTATATGCAATGGGGAAGACTAGAATTTCACTCTCGAGCTGATTGCATTATAATAATTATAAGATGACTGCTGGAGGAAATGCTTTATACCCTTTTTCACATAGCATGAGCTAGGCATGAGCATCCTGACACATCTCAAATGCATACACTTTTTGACAGTTATAAAGAAGTCTCTTTCGCACCTGTGATGTTTTTATATTTCCTACCTGCAGTCAGGAGACTCATGCTATCTGAAAAATACTATAGCACAAATTAGTGTTATCATGTATGTAATATTAATGGTAACAAATTCTTGTTATTTCCAGCTCCTCAAGTGCCTTCTAAGCGGGCTATTCACGAATTGCGCGTGGCTGCGAGGCGGCGCGACAACAGCCGGTCGTTACGTCACCGCGGGGGGGGCAGCCGCCTCCCTCCACCCCGGGGGGGTGCTGCACCCCCTCCGACCCCCGCCTCCCGCCGTGCTTTATACCGAGCTATTGAATACAAAAAGGGCGTACCTAGTGACGTGCTCGGTGGTGCAGCCGCAGTGGCTGGCGCAGGTCGCGCCGGACTATGCGAGGCGGTGTCGCGCGAATCGGTGACGGCGGAAAAAGAAAGGTAGGAATAAGAGATAACATTAGATGGTAAACCATGTTGCGGTGTATTTTTAAAATCTATAAGACGAAGCAGAACAGAAAGAGGCAGATTAATATGCGTCTCGATCGGTCTTGCAGCCGCAGTGGCTGGCGCAGGTTGCGCCGGACTATGCTAGACGGTGTCGCGCCAACCGGCAACCGGAGACAAAGGAAAAGGAGAGGTAGGAATAAGAAATAATATTAGGAGGTAAACCATATTGCGGTGTATTTTTAAAATGTATAACATGAATCAGGACAAAGAGGCAGATCAAAATGCGCCTCGATCGTTCCTAAAAGACTTAAGACTACAGACCAATGAACTGTTGAACACAAAGAGGGCGTACAGGGGCGTACCTTGCTCTCCCATATAAATCCAGCAGGTAATCTGTGGTAATGTTGTTTTTTAAATCAGAAGTAATCATGCCCTTTTCAAAATCCATGATTAAAGCTTTAGTGACGTGCTCGGTGGTGCAGCCGCAGTGGCTGGCGCAAGTCGCGCCGGGCTATGCTAGACGGTGTCGCGCGATATTGAAAACATACCCAACAATCACTGCCTAGAATCCGTCGTCTGTTTGATAAAAATGTAAACCGGAGTCAAAAAATCAAGTAAAAAAATGAAGTAGATCATAAAAAATAGTACAGTACTTTACAATCTGCATGACTCTACCTGCATTCACAAATTAGGGAAATTGCCTAGATATCTAAGTAAAAAGTTCATCTGGCCTAACTTTTAATTTGTTTTCTCTATTCTATTGACTTGGCCATATGTGAACAATTAATTTATATCATCAACTCCCTAGCCTTAACCCGTATCTCACGGGGTCGGCTACCTAATCTAGGTGGATTGAACGATAGTACTGATTTTTACGCCATGAGCGACTGCCATCTGACCTCCGCAACCCAGAAGGGATTAACCATTAATTTATAATGCATAGAAAAAACTAGTACAAAATTGTTTCTGAATTCATAAATATTTAAAATGACGATATACATTTTTTTTATAAATAATGAAATGTAAATATGTATTCTATACTAAAATGATTTCATTAGCATTGAGCGAGGTAAATTACTTACATTAAGTGTCTTCAAATTAAGTAGTAATTTTAATCTAAGTAGTTATTGTAAGTAGCAAATAAAGTTGGATGCTTTGTTGCAATAATGTTGCGTGTTTGTTACTCAAACTGTTCTGCATAATATATTTAACATGTTAGATACCGCCTCAAGTTGAAATTTATTTATAGTTTATGCGTTCCTTGATTGTGAAATGGTGCTGAACTATTGTAGGAACTAGTTAATATTATTTTTAGCCATAATGTAGTATTAAGTAGCATGTATTTACTATAGACTATTTTTGTTATTGACAGGCGGTATTTAAAAATAATAAACGCGTATTTTAAGAATGTAATATTTGATTTGACTCCTAATATCTCGAACTAAACCAGACGTTTATAGTAGCTAGTTATTTGAACTACAATACATAACTGACTATTAGATATCGATAGGAATATTGCGCTCAATTCTGGATGCCTCCGGTTAAAGCCAACATAAAATTTTATTGGACACGGTTTTTGAATATAATTTGTGATTTTATATTGAAATATATTATATTATATAAATATATATTTTATTTTGAAAAATATAGCCGCCATGTAAATGATGGCGGGTAAAATACGGTTTAAATTGGGAGAAAATGTTAAAATTCCCAACATCTTGCAGATAAAGCGTGACACAATAGCTTCACAATAGAGAATCACACACATGAATCCTATTATTTTAAGTGACAGATAGATTTTAATTTTAACTTTAGCATCTAGAATTGAGTCCATTGGATAAGTAAAAGAACCTGTCTATCATCTCTAAAATTAATAATTTACAACTAACTTGGAGTTCTAAGTTTCCTAGAATTGTGAATTTATTATAGACGGGTTTAGAAAGGGTAACTTAATGCTGGTTGTTAAATAATTGGACTAATAAATTTTGGACTTTAGACTTGGTGGAAATCATAATAATTTTAATAAGATATTTTGAGTGCCTTGTCTCCTCAAATTTATTGGCTTGTTAGTTATTATTACTTCAAAACATGCTCGCCGAACTCATGTCAGCCAACGGTTATACTAAAGAGTTAGGAAAACATTAATCCTAACTCTTTAGTATAACCATATGGTTATATTCCTGCATGGAGTATAAAAAAGTACTATAAATAATTGTACACTTAAACATACACATGACTTATTAGTATACAGATTTTTAATCTATCACTAAAGCATGATTGAAACAAAAGCAGAAAAGATCTTTCTTATTCCTACGCACTGTCGAATTAATAATTTTCGAAGTAACATTTTTTAATTCGTCTAACATAAAAGGCTCACAAAAAGGCGTTTGCGCGTCTCTCTAATGACAGGCCGTCGCTCGCTGCATGCGGCTGCCAGGGCTGCCATCGACGCCGCGCGCTCTTACTTAGCTAATTAACTTTTTCGCCTCAGCGCACCCATTACGGCACTTTACTAATCTTTTCATTAACCCTTGCAAATTCATTTCCCGGCTAATGGTTTTGTTATTATACAGGATAAGTATCAAAATTACTATTCTTCGCAGGATCATTTTTTTCGCAAGCCACGTATAGCTAGTTTTATTTTAGACGCAATATTGAAAGTACTGATTCGAAAATACTTTCGAAAACTATACGCTAGACGCTAGTATTTTTATTATTTTCCTTTCCGAAAACAAAGAAATTGTCATAAACTTAACTACTGTAAAACTATATGTATTAATAGGATTAGGTTGTTAACGAGAAGAGAACTAAGTATACGTATGTGTGCGGTTTTTTGGGTAAATTGCTATTGGGTAAATCTAGCTCGGCCGTACTGGCCCCTGGCAAACGGTTAGAGAAATCAGGCGCAAAGTAATTAATTTACTTACCTATGGAGTCGCTGGAACTCTATTGAGGGTCGCACTTAATAATGTACCACGTGCCTAATGTTATAGGCACTTAAAGTGTTATTAATGTTCTTTAGAAAAATGCGGCACGTTTTCATTAATAAAATTCTTGATACCATTCTTTTCCAAAAATATTTTAGACAGTTCTGGAGACTTCAATTAAATCGTAACCAGAACAGTGAAGAAACGACAAAAGGATCGTTCAAAATAAATTTACCAAAGGCCGCTTATGGGCGAACAACACAACATAAATCCCGAGTTTTATTATGTAGGTAAGTAACAGGATGGCCCAGTGATTCCCAGCGGGGAGAGTAAAGTAGGCAATATCGTCCCGGTCTGCCGGTCAAATGATCAGCCCGCTGTGCTAATCAGACCGAGGAAATTATACTAAGTTGTTCTCACGGGGTTAGTACCCGCACCTCCATTTCCGGAAAAGTATTTGTTTGTCGATTGGCCGCTCTGAGGATACGAGCGAATCTCGACTATAAAATAAAATTTTATTAGCCAAAGCCATAAAACGAAAGTGCGCGTAGTCATATCGATTCAAAACGCAGTTTGCATCCCCGCGGCGGACGGATCTCTCTCAATAAGTAGTAAAGTGCATCAAATAGCAAATACGTCATCTATATTCTATAGTGCTGAATTCTATCGCAAGCTATCAACTTACTTTAAATTTAAATCAAACTATTTAGGAACATTAGGTACATTCTACTCGATACCCGGAACTAAAACTTTTAAATCGATGTTTACCGACCGCGCCAAAACTAATAATAAGTGTACCTAACTAATTCACTGAACACGATGAATTTACTGAAAATCTAATCTGATAAAATTCTCAGTGAGGAAATAACTCTGGCAGGAAATAAAAAAAAAAGGTTTTTCCATACAAAGGTGGTCATTTTGTATGGGAAAGTCAATATTTATTCATTTCCTGAAAGAATTTTCTGGTGAAAGTTGTTAAGTTTCGTTGACTGAGCAACTCCTGTCAGTTTCAGTTACGCTGCTGTCCCTTACACCTCGTAGATAGAAAACATCGAAGACGTCACATCGAGGATTCCCAGAAGGGTTACAATAAAAGACCAGAATTTTAAATTGTGAAATTCATCCTTTCGGATACTTAATTATGACAATGCCGCTTCATCGACTCTACATATTCGATTGCAAATTTCATGTTCCAATTTCATGTTCCTCGTTGCACAAACATAGCTGTTTGTTTTTGGAAATTGTATTCTGTTTGTAAACCTATTTATCTGTTCACTCTCTTTACACAGTTTCAACTACGAGCTAAGTTTATAAATCAATGGTTATACGAGAGTTATGTATTACCTATAGTGGTTAGGCACTTGTAAACTGAAAACGTTACGACGTTTCGTATCGTAGAGGACTGATGTTATGATTATTATTATGCTACGCCGTAGTACGGTTTGTAGAAGAACGAGTATGTGAAATGCTAATGAATGCGTGATGGATAAACTTTGTGTTCAACAGCTGTTTATGTGGCTATTCGTTAAAGCTAGTCGAACTTTTAAAAAAAAAATCACATTACGCCTGCTACGACGTAGCACGTATCGTAGCATTTTACTACGTGTTAATCTTAACTATTACTTCGAATAAGCTACGTTCACCACTTGTGTTTTGTGTAATGTAATGGTAGTACAATTGGCGCGAGGCGCGAGGAGCGGGGTGCGGGGTGCGGGGGTAGATGTGCCCGTGGCCGCTGCGGCTGCTGCTAATGGGACTTCACAACGGATGACGGCGTCGATACCGCCTTGCCGCTTACCCGAGCCTGTTTTCTCTGTTTTTACTGCTAATTGCCCAACTTTCTCGCTAACACAATGCTTGTTCCTGATACGCCATCAATTATAAGTCCATACAAACTCCCTGTTAATGGAATGGAAGTTGTTTTCATTTATTCCTATGAATAATAAATCCTCGTAAATCTCTCACGTTCGAGCCGTCTGTTTTATTGGGCGGGGATGATAGTCACTTTGTATTATTAAGTGCTCGTGCCGAATACGCAGCTATCCTCGATCACGTACTATTGGCGTGTCTATTGACATTGATATTACACGTGCGAGCGCGCGGAAAAGCTTTTATTTATTCGTAAATAATTCAATCAAGGCTTTAGGTATTACTTAAGTAATGAGATAAAACGAATTTCGTCTTTGTCTTCTCGTTAACAGTCTTAGTTAGGTCGGCTTCAACTATTCTCAGAAATAACGATTGGTTTTAGTTTACTTAACAACTTAAATGTTTTAAAATTTACAGTCTAGGCCTAAAACTTTTAATTAAGTTTTCGTGTTAGTTGCCTGCCTCGTTACTTTACTTGTTTTGTTTAGTGGTGTCAAGGTATATTTACTGCGTGGTATGTAACTATACACATAGTGTGTTTAAATAAACATGTCAGGAAGAGGTTTTAAGGGTAAATTCAATATATTTGAGGAGTATGGATATTTTGTGCGGGAACCTCTTGAAGGCCCGGGCTCCGGTCCCCAGGGAGCGCCCGCACTGAGCTGAGCAGGATCTCATTACATGTATCGAATCAACACATATTACTCCGTTCAACAATAAACCGAAAGAAGTCTCGTTTGTACTTAAAGAGGGCACTTAGCATTTCAAGTTCTTTACATTTGGGACACGAGCCTTTTTATCGATAATTAATGCTTGACCGGTTTTAATTTTACATTTATTGGTTTTAATTTTACATTTATTGGTTTTAAGAAACAATGATGATCATGATTCACATTTGTATTTTTAAATAAATTCATTAATATGCGGCACAAAAGATAAATCAGTAAAAGAACAGTAGTGTAAAATATAACTGTTTCTGTGGGAGACCTGGTTGCGTGGACGTTGTGTTTACCTCCACGGTCCACTTTTAATTGAAACTCGGCCACAATAAATCTCCCGGAAGTTTTCCTGACATATCGCGCTCTGTGACTGGGTACAGATACATACACGTCATATGCACTGTGCATGACACCGCTTTCCGCTCCACTTTATGCCCCTGATGGTACAGAAATAACAAGTCGGACGCCCGGAGCCAATAGTCGAATTCCCTCGACTTAGTAACACATGGCTATCGAATCCCGCTAGATAATCCGATGCTGCAGGGTTGAACAAACCCGTTCGTTTGAAAAAGATCGTTCCGCAATGGTGCGCTCCCGAAAAATTCGAAAAAGAATATCGGAATTTACGTTACCACCACTGTTTTCTGCTGAATATGCGAGAGCTTTATCAGTTTTGATACAAAGTTAATGAAACTAATGTCCAAAACAAACTTGTAAATTCTTCCAAAGCACTTTAATATGTCGTATGTATAACGTATGCGTCCTATTCAGAGATACTTTCAAATCTTTCGCCGTGAGCGTCTCGACTCAGCGAACTCGCTTGGAATAGTATAGAAATTCGTTTACAAGCTAAAAGCTTTCCATTTGCAGGGTAAAACGCCGCTCCAAGTTAGATGCTCCGGCCTCGTCCTTCTCCATTTTCGTTGACACGTCGTTGCGTCGTTCGCGTATATAATGCGAAATTTTACACTTCCAATAAAAATGGAAGAGAAATATAAAACTCGAACTGAAATAAAGCTTGTCTGCGATCTCTTCTCTAGTACCTCTCTCTCAGAATAAAAACCCAATCTACTTGATCGAACATCTATATGTAGTTAAGTTTGAAGTTTTAGTTAGTTGATTTATTCGTACTTATCCCTAATCAATACTTGTTTTGTTCATCATTAGTTAAAAAAATATCAGCAGTGCAAAAGGTTCGATTCTAATAGAAATAGCTAGGGCAGATATTTTGAACGATAAATATTTAAATATCTGTTCTAGCTCTGTATATTCTTTGTAGTTCCATCGTACTCCGATAAAGGCTATGAGCCTATGAGTGTTATCGTATTTATTTTTTCACTTCCGATATCGATTGTAAGAGGGTATATAAATAAAAGGGTTACTTTCGTATGAGATCTTACTCCTAGCGATCCTTTCCTGTACCTAGATGTTCCATATCGGTGCGTGGGAATACTGGGAATGTCAGCACCTTTAAAACTTCTAGGTGTACTCGCTTCTTCGTTGAATAGATGACAAGATCTTGGTAATCGCTCTCGAGAGAAAAATCTATAGCAAGAAATCGATGAATGTAAGGATGAGATCAATGGAACGCTTTTACAAGATAGTGTTGTTTTATATTCCTCATAAAGCTCAATAGGTGTACATAGGTACTTGTACTAAGAATTTAATATTTTGTGTATATTAATCACACCCTTGTTGGTAATATATCACTTTTATTATTGTTATTATCTTTATAAATGCGTGTTTATAGGTAATATCTCTCTGGCCCAGAAACCTCAGTTGTTTCCTTTATCTATAGGTAGTAAGGTATGGATCTTATTAAATATTCGTCTGTAAGGTGCTATATAAAATACTGGCCATCCAGCAAGTTGGCGTGATCAGTTTTATAGCTAATATAATCGATCGTTTTGTTCCTTATTTATAGCGAGATCATCGTGGCATCCATTTCATCAGATTTTGATGTTTTTATTATCAGATATAAGGTTATTTTCGTTGGGTTAACTATTTATATAATCTAATAACAGTTTCTCAGCCGTCCATCGAGTGAAATAATGCGGAGTAATCAAATCACTAGAGTATTTGTATATGAGATCTTCAAGCGATGTCGCAGGAAATGGGTCGTAGGCAGGAGTGTAATCAGGGGAAAATTGGTGCGGGAGTGAAATCTCTAAATGGGGACACTAAATCTCTTCGCTGGGTTCGCTATTTCTCCACATTCCTAATCTTTATGTTCTACAGTTTGTGAATTTTTATTTTTAAAATTAAAGAGTAAAGCAATAATCCTGGATACGTACCTGTCTTCAGCTTAGATGAGAAGCTTCGCAATTGCGCTTATTTGCACTAAGGCCGAGGGAAACTGTATGAATAAACTGATTAGGTGAAAGTGCTTTTAATGTAATCGTCTATTCTGAGCGCTGGGGGTATTTCTATCGGAGTATTTAGCTCTATTTAGCTTACTTACTTAGGGCCTTTGAAAAGAAATCGGATTGATCTAGTTCTTAGGAAAGTGTAAGTAGTCTTCCTTCTTTACTTTGTGTTTGTAGTTCGCTGAAACTAAAGTTTTACTAATCTCTATTCCTTTGAGGCCAGAAAATAAATATTCATTCTGCGTATCTGAGTCTGGTGTTAGTAATACGTAATTTAGACAGTTTTAAAGTCACAGTACAGCTTAGCTCTGTTGGCTAAAGAAGAACCAGAAAATTTTCTTATTTCCTACGTTGGCTCAACGACCCCAAGTGAGTCTTGGCCTCCAACACGGTAATTTTCTAGGAAAGTATTATTTTTCAGTAATAACTTTTTATTAGCAAGCGATTCAAATTTAAATTGGGGTAAGCAATGGCCAGCAGCAGTAAATCAGGCGTGTTTCCTCCGGGGCAGGCGAACACTGCGGCTGATTGGCCGCTTCCTTCCTACACGACTACCACCGAGATGTAAGTACGGCTGCGAGCGTATGAGTTACAATACTCGCCACATTACCATATTGGTTACAGAACAGATCTCTCCCGATGTCCGGTCGGTTTTCGTGGTAACAGGATAATGCTGAAGATTTGATTCGGTTTGCTTTCTACGCTCTGGATTCCGGGATCGATGTTTGATTAAAAAGGCATAGGGGGTAGCTTCAGTAGGTATCCGTTCCTACGAAAGTTCGAGGTTTTTTTTTTCAATTACATTAATACCGTCTATTACCTGAGAATCCTAGTACTAACTAAGTCTACGTAAAATGTTATCTTATCCTAAGCAGCCAGAATGTGATTTTCATCAAAGCAACTTCTGTAGTACAAAACAATGTCAAAATAGACTCTCCCCATAACATGATGGCTTTGAAGAGCCTTTCGTTAAATTTAGGGATAAAAGTATCTCATAAACGTCTAAAAGAAAAAGGCTTTCAAGGAATTCCCAGCGTAGGTAGAAATGAAGAGCTTTGGGTCGCTGCCGCACCTTACATGGCTACGACCAGTCATAACAATTTAATGGAAAACTATGCTGAAAGTTTTGGGTTCGTCGCGATTCTTTGTGAGTAAGTAAAACAGGGAAGTTCTGAAATAAAATTGTTTTCACTCTGAGGTAAGCCACAAAGTTACAAAGTACTGTGCTCTTAGTACAGAAGTTAGGAGGCCACTATCAGGAAGAGAAGCACCTATAAAGTTTGTAGACGTTGCTTGCAGGTTAATATTTATGATTCGGGAGCACGAAGGCATACCGAGTTGCAGTTCACACATCTGGGCGTTGAGTGGAGTGAGCGCGGCCGCTGTGCAAGTCTCCCAGGAGTATCTGTTTAGTTTCCATTCTCAAATGTTACTTTCTATTCACGAGCAAAACGCTAGCAACTTTAACTTGCATATTCAACAATAAGTTCCGTGAGCGTGCTCATTTGACCGCGAAGTTGCGAACCGATCCTAGCGAAAGGTAAAGAACTTTATTATTGTGTCGATTGTTTGTTTCTGAACAAAAAGGTTTCCGCGGTTTTTAATAATTGTGACGGTACAAGGAATCGGGTTAGATTTACCTATTTGTGTAACTTTGTTGAGGTTTCTCATAACTCAGTCCGCGTAAGTAATAGCTTAATATAGGTACATTGTTGGCGTAATTGATATCTATGCTAATGCCGAAACATAGCTTTCTAGTAATAATGATGAGTATCTGATTTAGTACGGTCAGGCCAAAGATATAGACGGTGAGACGGTCAAAGCGCAAATCTTGGGAAACCGACGTGACTTGACCCGAATGAGTGAAAATTGGATACAATCCAATGCTGTAATTTTTCAATTATGTAAGTCATGTTCTTATAGGCGGTAACTTTTAGGTGAGAAAATTTGTCGGGTTGTATGCTCGGCACGAGGCGTAGGGCGGGCGGAGACAATCTCAGCGATGGCTCATTCACTGCTGCAACGAGCCGAGCAGAGAATTGAATTGGAGGCAAATGTGCCGTACGAATTCTGCCGCCGAATATAAACTGAACCACTCTCCCAGTAAGCGCCTCGAACCCCCTCTGATCAAATTACAAGCGAAATAAAGAACGCTCCCAACAGAACCAATTTTAAACGCAGCCTTATTGAGATGAATTCCTTGATCCATTTCGTTCTTCTACTGGATTATTTTTGTCGATATTTGACTTACCTCCATTTTACTTCACTTACGCAAAACATTTATCGTTTTCCTTGCAGCCTTTTCAATTATAACAACAAAAATGTTTGGCGAGGTAGGTTGTCTTGTCGCGCTTGTCGGCCTGTCAGCTTCGAGACAGGTGTGTAATGAGCAGACAGTGACGCAGGGGTTTCACCCGAGGTTTTGCCGCTGGTCCAGACAAGGTGACCCAGCATTCGTATTGTATTACCATAATAAATAGTAGAAAAAGAAATAATAACGACTCAATGAACACTTTACATCTTTACCCAAATAATAGATAACGAATACAAATTTCTGTATCAGCGTAGTGTGTTACGGCTTGCGTGAAATACTTTTGCATTAACGAGGACCGTTAATTACTTCATGTTTATTTAAAGCTGTTGGGAATCGACGCAGGATTCTGAAATAATCCGATGAGCCTTAACCACCACCAACGGAGCAGCTCAGCGTAGCGTGGGTGGCGGGGGCGTAGGGCAGCGGCGAGAGTGTGGCCTCTTCATTTCCGTGCGTGCGCCCGCGGTCGCGCCCCTATTTCCTCCCTCCTGATAAACTGTTTACGACCACTGCTCCTTTACCGTACAGCTCCATATTAAAACTTCAACTGCTACCTTTCACCGCTATTGCTTGGTGAGCTGCGTTACTTACTTATATTACCGATTGAAATCGTATCGCAAGTGTAAGGAAATCTTATTATAGGTACCTACTTAGTATTTATGGCTATTGGGGTTCAGTGAACCATGAAATATTAGAGGTTAATATCGAGAGAAATATGACGATCACAATAATATTCTTTTGATCAGTCTTATCTTTAAGACTTATTTACTGACCCATACTTATTCACTTCTAAACCTTATTTGTTATGTCTGGAGATCTATTTGTATACCTGAATTCGTATAAAAAAAGTCTTACCTAAGTAAGTATACGGGGTATGAATGGTAATCCCATTGCATTAGCAAATTTTATAATGTAATATAATATTAAGTAATTTATTTTATCAGTTTAACTCGCCTCGCCACGCCGCGAAATACTCATAATATATTATTGCGCGAAATATTGTTTGTTATTTGATTATTTTTCACTGAATGTGAAAGCTGATATTTAAATGTTTCAACTCACGCCATATGTGGTGATTAACGTCACTAATTAATTATTTACAGCTAACCGTAAATATTAAATTCACAGGTTTACCGAATAATCTGATAGTGCTTGTAAATGACTATTGCATTATAAACACAGATTTTTAATAGCTCTACTTTGTTAAGTGTTTCACTATATTTGATAATAAAATTTTAAGTAACGCTCCGTTCCGGCTCCAATCGAGGGAAATTCCCTGCGATCTATATCGGGGAAGAATAGATGAGAAAATAATAGCCTCCAGCCAGGGAAACGTCAGACATCGACGTCTTGCAGCGACGGGGAGCTCTATTTAGACGATATTATAAAAACAGGGTGAAGTTTGATGATATGATAATATAATATATAGGTACGATAATAGGTAGGTATACATTTTGCAATAACCTTGCGTAAAAGTGTGGGAATGCTGTCGCTTTTTATGATGTCATTTCAAAGTTCTTTTGGATTGCTCTATATATAGTCTACTCTGATAGTAGTTGTGGCCTCTGGTTTTGAGAAAACCCGCATCACCAAAAATCATGACTATACAGGCTGTAATGGTAAGTAGATACATATTTTGGTGGAGGCATTTAGGTATGCCGTAATCATTTTCATTTCACTTTTTATTGTCGACTCTAGTAGTATTAAGAAGGGATTATTCTATTCCACTAGAACCGATTTTTCAATATTCTCAGTCGCTATTAGATAATTTTAACTCAAAATTGTATGTTACTTTTCTTTTCCAGAGCAATGCGCGTAATGATAACACAGATGTAATAATATACGGTATATGTATGTGTGAGTATAACGAAGCCTCGAGCCAAGGATGTCCGACTTACTCTCATACACATAAAATGCGCCATATTTTCCTATTACCCGATGATATGTTTGTATAGTCCCTCTCATGTCGTATAATGAAAACAGTTCAAAGGAAGCCGTTGGCTGCAAGAAATATACCAGTTTTGATCAAAATCTCAATGTTATTTTTCAATAACAAACTGAATAAACAATGGTACATAATGCAGCAAAGGAGCTGTGTTGTTTTTTTGTTGTTGTTATATTTTTAATAGACAAAAAATAAAATTATGTTATATAAATTAGTATATATAAGATGTCAATACAGGTAAAATACTATACTGCAGTCCTCAGCTCTATGAAAAACACATTCGATCTCCCTATAGTCAAACATCACGCTGCGCTGTCGACTCGAATCGTTACACTTTAAGAGATAAGGAATAAAGCAATGTTAATAAAGCAAATACTTAAGAAATAAAGCAATGTTTAATATTTACCGAGTGAGGTATAAGACAAGAGCTACAAATACGGCTCTAGCAATAACAAGCCGCACATTTGGCCCGAAATCCTCGGAAATGTGGGTTTGCACGCGCTATCCCGAAATCGGGAGCGCGCAACGCCAGAACCGAAGCTATTTGCATACGTTAAGCCTAAAACGGTCGTGTATTCACACATAACTTGCAATGAACTGACCTCATAGCTGGCCCGAGTTTAATCGAATCTACTGTCAAAGTGAAACTAACTCGTTTAAGTAAGGGAAACTTGGTCCCGTACCATAGAGCTAGACTTTGTAGCTGAGGCAGCTGTATCTTAGTTTTTGGTCGATATGCCACTGTAGGTATTCTACGAACATTACAAAAAAGCGAAACTGTAAATGATACAATAATATACCGGGTGTAAGGGACAGCGTCCCGCACACTGATAGGGGTTGCTCAGTCAACGATACTGAACACATATCAGGTTTTTTTTTCAGGAAATGAAAAAAAACATTGCTTTTCCATACAAATTGTCTGATTGATGTGGTCATTTTGTATGAAAAAGCTAATTTTTTTTTTCATTTCCTGAAAAAATATCCTGGTGGTAGTTGTTCAGTTTCGTTGACTGAGCAACCCCTATAAGTTTGCGGGACGCTGTCCCTTACACCCCGTATAGCACCAGAATGTTACAAAATACTGCAGATTATGCGATTAAGTATCCAATTCAGCGGAACACGGTTTTTCATTTCTTTCGCGAGGGCGATATGTCGTGAAATAGAACATTGGTGTAGCATCGACGTGCCGGGGCGAGTTCTTCATTTGCGGCGGTCGCGTCGTCTCATATAGCGCGGACGTGCTGCGAATAAACGAACTGAACCGGCCTTATCATTGTCCTGTCCGCCTACACCTATTATTGTGCTTACTTGTACCCCCAATATTGGTCCTACGTGTTTTGGAGTTTACCAACGGAAGAATGGCGGATCCAATTGTGCGTGCGTTATTTCATTAACTAGGTACGATATTGGTTCCCGTGTTCCTTAAAGTATTGACCTAGTTAATAAATAAAATTAATACTTCGAAAGCCTTGGAATTAAGTAGAGGAAGCGTAAATTATGAGACCCTCCTGCACCGATAAGAATCTCGGAAAAGTATCAAAACGTGAAGCAATTATTCGGGACAGAGAATATATTTCGGGACATGATATTATAATGGTGTTCCGTCTCTTTAGTAGTCACTTGCAATCGATATGAGATGAAATATAGACGTTCATGAATAACGAATGAGGAGATGAAAACTGGCGAGAAAAGAGAGTATTATAACCAAACACAAAGACGAAATGGAATCTTTTACATACAGAAAAGCGTCAAACCAAGTGTTGTCCTTTGAGAAACATTGATGGAATCAAAATCGTTCAAAAGAACTTGGAGACGATAATATCGTATTGAATAAATTGTCAAAGGTTTCGTCAAAGTTATAGGCACAAGAAAAATTATAAACGTACCTAAAAATACGAACGAGAAAGAAAAACTAAGCGCAAATACTTTATTTGTATATCGCGTACATGAATAATGTTTCTAAGAATTTTATACCTATACCTACTTCAAAAGCAGTTTTGGTAAATTGATGTTAGAAAACAAATTATGCTGAAAATATAATAAGACATACGAAAGTTTCTACATACATAGTTAGGCTATAAATCTTCTTTTGTCGTGTGGGTATCGAGTCGATCGATCCGATGAACCCTGGTGTCAGAGTTTTTAATCCGCTTAATAGCACAGCTAATAGGCCTTTGAAATGGTTTGCGTAACGACCACTATCAAATACAGCGACCGGGACCGACGACTTAACGTCCCCTCTGAAGCACGAAATCCTTTTTCTTTTAGGACAATCAGGTGATTTAGCCTCTAATGTCCTAACCAAACTATCAATTTGAACTAGTAACGCAATGCTGGTTAAGTTTTACATCGGTGGTAGTGGAGAGTGGTGGTAACTGCTTCCCCGGGGTAATCCCGTTAAGCTGAGTGCGATGCGCCGCACCTTGGCGCACTCCGGACCAACATACGGATCTACTGATATGGAATAATACGAACACCGACGGTGAAGATATTCCACAATCTGTATTTTTAAAACTATGACACTTCAGCACCCATTAGGATTACATGGTTCCTTTGACTATGGACATTAAATCTGAACACTGAAAAATAAAAACCAAAACTTCTCCTTTGTAAATCAAATCAAATACGAATCGGCTAGTAGCGCATGGAAGCCTTACAAACTATGTTCCTCAGGTTGCGTATTATAATATTTTTAATTCTAGTCATTATGTTTGTTTGTTTAGAAACGACTTTTCTTTGTATAATATTCCTGGGAAATGTGTATCTCCTTTTAATTTAATTTGTTGTGAATCATAGGCATATAAAAGACTCTTCATAAAAATCAAAATAAATTTATTAGTTGGAGTGCTACGAGTAACGTAGTTTATATAAATTGAAATACGCGTAGCAATCGCTACGCCGTAGCCGAAGGTACCGTAGCTACGTAGCGAAGGCCAGTTTTGAACGGGATAAATAGTTTGGTGTAGTCAACACGAGCATGGGCAGTGTTGCGCTTACACCATACACACCCTTAGCCACAGAGCAAATAAAACTACAGAACAGTTCTTTCTAGGAAATATTTCAGAAATATAAAAACCAAAACATTCACACATGAGGGATTTGATTTGAGGTTGCGGGTCGCAAATGCATTATAGCTTATAGCACTTTGAGTGCCAAACTGAAATACTAACAATACCTATTTTCTGAAACTACTTATGCTCCTGAAATTTCTACCTTGCTCGACGTATGATTCTGTTTGTTTCTATTCATGAGTGGGTCCCTGTATGTGTCGAAGACGAACAAAAGTATAGGTATTACCTTTACTAACTTCGCTGGCTCAGCGACCCGAAGTAGATCTTGGCATTTAGGTATAGTTTATTACCTTTGCTGTAGGAAATTGTCTTTCCCTTGCTTGTATCCTACACGCTTGTGAAAGCAACGCAGTGTAGCAGAGCTTGTGCAAATAGCTCGCGGCATATCTCCTTCATTTCTGGTATCTAGGCTGGTAACAAAGTTACGGGCCGACCGAGACCTGCAGCTCCTCGCCAGATTTATGTTAACTCGTTTAATTACACAACGACCTCCTACCTCCCTTCCCAGCCTAGCAACCGCACAGATTTCGCTGAGGAAAAAGTTCAATCAATTTCTTGGGAATTCGATTAGCTGAGAAAATCAGGTAGTGAAATCTTTCTAGCAAATTTCGCGTATGAAATGCGTGGGTATGTTTTGATAGGGCTAAGCGCAAACTCTGTTGGATTTAGTGGTGCGTCCACACATTAATCTGAGAATTAGCTGCAAAGAATTCAGGTAGTGAAATCCTAAACAATTTTTTTCCTCACTCCATCCTCATTCCATCACTCGTTATTCAATATGTATTACATTACACTGAATTAATAATGTTAGCATAATAAATATTCTTAACAGCAACAATGGACAACAAAATTAATAAAATTATAACATTGAAAATTACTACAAATATCAAAGTAATAAATGTTATTGGAAAACCGTATCGAGAGGTAATGACGCTGACCGAATCGCAGTCTGGAATTACTCTCAATTTTCCATCAATTTCCGTACTATTGTGCCACTCGAACCTGATAATCCAATTTATAGACTACTTATTTATGTACAGTCAAAGCTTAGTGAAAACTATTGCAACAAGCATAAGCCTTGACTAGTTTGACTACCTAGTAAACGCTATTAGGATTAAAATGGTAAGTAACTAAATTCTAAAAAGTGCCATTTAACTTGCTTTGTCAATTTGGTCGGCGATGAAATGTTTTAAACAGAATCAATATACCTACCTACTCTACTAGGTATTTTTTTTTAAATATTCTGCATCTTTCTAAAATAACCCTATTTAGCACCAGATATATTGAACGCACACTGTGTAACTCACGCACACATTGGCACTCAGTGAGCTTCTATAGTTCAATCTCAAACAAGCAGATCTTGTTACTGACCAAAGCCTTTTCCGAATCGCTCACATTTCCTCGAATATCGTATATTATTTACATAACAATAGCCTTTTATATAACCCGAATATGTACAATCATAAAAGGGTTTGTACATAAAAGGTAATTTCTGGGGCTCAAATACATGTTTGATTAAGTTCCTTTAAGATGTTATCCCATTTTATACATACGAGTATACTCTCTTAACTCTCTAATAAACACGAGTAAAATTTCGGGCAATTCTATTATAATATGTACATAACAATAGTCAGAACAAGGAGGACTGACGTAAATTATTGTCACCACATCATTACACGAACTTACAGGCGCAAAGTTTGTAACTTCGTCAAACTGAATATCAACAAGGCGAAGTGAAAATGGAGATAACAACGATGTTTCTCGCTGGAAACAACTCTTTATAGATCTAAACTTATTTCAGTGCCTTGATTTGAAGAGGGAGTATAGGTGTAGCTAAAGGGACAGCGTACCAGAATCTGATAGGGGTTGCTCAGGCAACGAAACTGAACAACTTTCATCAGGAAATTCTTTCAGGAAATTAAAACAAAATTGATTTGTGTGTTAATTTATATTGGATAGTAACTATTTTACTACCTATACCTACATAGATTTTATATTTGCAAATTTCATTTTGATGACACTTCAAGATATGATGCCAGTTATACTGCCAACAGTTATAGTACCAATAATAAAATTTGGCAATAAACGCTCAATTACGATTTAGAACCATTGCTATAACATAAAACAAGTATTATTTTTATATTTTTGTCGCTCTTCCCCGAAAAATGGCCATCACTATAAAACATAAACATTAAACGGGAGAAGTACCTATCATTTAGGTAATATGTTTTCAAAATTAACAAAATTATTGTTTTAGTCTTGTACCTTCTTACTTGTAAATAGTAAGTTCAATATACTTATATTTTAGCGACGAAAAACAATAAATTATTAAAATCACAATATATCTCGAAAATTCTACTATTATTTGGAGATAAATTTTACTCCTCTATGTATACTTCAGAATGTTTTGTTCAAGTATTATCTGCAATGCGTGATAAAATTCTAGGAACTGTTGGTCCATTATACCAGCATTATGAAATTCGTGCCAAGAGTAAAATAAAGCTTCAAGGTTATCTTTCTGCTCACATTATACGTATTCACGTACTTAATTAATTTTTTTCTTTGTTATATTAAACAAAAAACATTATACTTAGTCATACCTGTAGTAACAGTTACTAAGCCACATATCCAATAACGAAAAAAGACAGAATTTGTTAGGTTATTTATAACAAATAATGGTCGAAGGCTTGTAAAGTCTGAAGTAGACGAACGCATTCTATGCTTTCATATCACTATATGATTTTCTGCGCAAGCAGTTATGGAGCTAATGAAAACAAAGCTGTAATAATAGCAGCATGAGACCGAAGCCCCGGACCCCCGGGCCGTTGATGTCCAAGGACGTCTTACTAATTCCCCAACACACTATCAAAGCACAATATTTTCCCCCATTTCGCCGATAAATGGTTGTATTAGCCTCTATCACACCAAGCTTACATGGAAAACCGGAAGCAATTTAATAAGAATATATATTTTATGTAATGATAGCGAGTTAGGACACCGTTTACAAACTTTTATTTAACTTGCGTTTCAAAAACTTAGAACAAAACATTTTCTGCAAGATTTTCAAGACAATGTTATTTCAAAAATAAGTATAACTAACTTATTCTAAAATTGTACTCCATATTTACACGCCCAAGAGGATTTGCGCAAAAACTCAATATTGCACGTGTCGGATTTTCACAAACCAATTTGGCAACGACAGATTTAAACAGGATAACAATCTAGTTTAATCTTAAGCTACAAACAATAAAGGATTTATAGTGCAAGCAGCAGCTGAGTTACATAATATCTCGATATTACCTTATAAACGCAGAAAAATGTCTTACTCCCACGATATAACTTATAACGCCGCGGGTAACACTGCGATCTAGAAAGTAGCTTATTTATAAAACTTATAAATATTTACTTACACTAAGATATACTCAAGTAGTTACAATAAACATCTTGTTCCCAATAAGCGGATAATAAATATTGAACTTAAGGGGTGAATGAATGGTTTTCTTTTTCCGGCAAATGGTTGTTGTGCCCATGCATAGGAAGACAAACAGAAACAAAGTCGTAGTCGAGTGTGGACCAACCGAATCCTCAGCTGTCCGACCTATGTCACTCGCGATTATACTCTCCCTTGTTCCAATATTACTTGCAGAAAACGCGAAAATCATGACCGAAACATGATAAAAACTAATTAGACATTTATTCGTGAGATTGCGGAGTGTGTTCAAAAACTATTTTGGTGACATTTTGTATTTTGACATGTTAATATAATGAATAAATGAAATTTGATTTAGGCTTACCAACATATTACTTATCATTTGACCAATCCAACTCGGTTGGAAAGTCAATCAAGGTGTGAATATTAACCAATACGAGCTAAGACCCGTACTTATATATTCTCAAACCAGATTGCGTAGTGTATGCAAATAAGGGAACTGCAAGCTAAATGTAGAAGTATTGGTACATCAATAGGTGTCTGTGCGGCGCTGGCATCCCCGGGGTAATCTCGGTAAGCTGAGTGCGACCTGTCGCACCCGCACACGCCGCAACACGGATCAACCGATATGGAAAAATATAAACACTGCAACTACACGAAGATCTACGATATTATTTGAAATTTATCATTTTTTTTTCCATGCTGCAATGAGGGCAGCGATAGAAAACATAGAATATTCCAGCTGCCCTTCCTCCCAGGCATTCTGAAGAAGTCAGCCAAAGCGAGTTAGTGTATTGTAATTTGATGATGGACTGACAACCTGTCACTATAGCTAAGCTATACACACTACTTACGAAGACGTAACGAAGGCGCTTTTTACTTTTATATTAAGACCCTTTTATACCTGACATAGAAATATTATGGAAACCGAAAATGATAAACAAATGATATTGCTTTTTGAAATATGAGCTGCCTTTACTTACCTGAACAAAGTTAAAAGTCCTTTTAATAAAAAGTAGACATTTTTATAAAGTCAATTCGATGAAGCGAGAAAGTGTCTAGCAACATTTTCCTTTTCCTTTTAACAATGGTGCGGGCTGAAATATTTCATTATTCGAGTGACGACATTTTATTGCTAAGGGTTGAGTGGGACCGGTGGAGGAGGCAGACGATTAGAGTTGCCACATGTAAAAAAACTCAGTATCTTTCCTTTTAAATGTTTATTACTGACACGAAATTTTGACTTTGACTTCTTTTACTATAGTTATTTATATAGGAAGAATACAAATGTATTCAGACGTTTAAGCGTAGAATCAATATAATATATTTTACACACCTCTGCATTATTATATCAACATAATGTATCAAGGAACTTGCGTTTAAAGCAAGAAAATAATCCCAAGGGATTTAAAGTTGTATGGAAATCCTTAATAGCCCAAGGGTTATTATGTGATTTGAATTTGGAATGTCATGTGAACTACTAAGAAAATAATTTTCAGAAAAAAAAAATATGGCTGTGTGTGTATTAAAACTGTTGCCACACTCGCCTTCTGCGCCTCCCGGCGAGTGTAAAAAGGCTGTATGACTAGTTATCTGTATGTGCTCTTTGCTTTGTATAAAAAAAAGAAACTAAAAAAAAGAAAACGCGGTTTGATTTTGCAAAAGTTTTTCTCTCATTGATTATTACTTCCATTTCGTAAATTGTCGAGTGAAATTAATATTTTGACTCCAGAAGACATTGTGACTAGTATTTTATCGTATTTTGTTATTTATGTTGAATATGTTAAATACGATCAATTCGTTTTTTGGAAAAATACGTAGGTAGTGGATTGTGAACGTGAAGTGTAGTTCAGTGAGTGTGAATTGACTTTCGGATCTGTTGCTTCTGGTATGTTTTCAATATTTATTTATGTATCAATATTACATGATTAGGTATATTTCTGAGTTTTATTATCTTACAGACGCCTGCCACCGTCTAAGTAATCTGTGCAGTAGGTGTGTAAAATATAGTATGCTCCTCGGGAATAAATGTGTCTTCGCCTTGGGCAGACTTGAATCCCTCGCTACATTCAGGATTCTTGTCATAATTCCCTCGCTTCGCTCAGGAATTAAAGATTTAATTCCCTCGCTGCGCTCGGGAATTAATCCTAGAATCCTTCATTCCGCTCAGGATTCAATATGCTGCCCGTGACGTTAGACACTGCTTTATTCCCTCGTTGCCTAATATACTATTCTTGAGGTAAATAAAAAGCCCGTGTTTAGGAGTGAAAAAGTAATTAATAAAGTTCGTTTAGCATTTGCTTATAACATTAGCACAGATTAGCGCAGCGGACGCAATTTAGTAAGGATATTGATCTATAAATTATGTCTATGCTAAAATCTAAACACGGTAGGCAAATTAAAAAATAATGTCGTAAAGGAGATTTCCCCAGGCTGGGTTGCGGTAACACAGCGTGCGGTGCCCTCGCAGACCCTTAACTGAGTTACCGCCCGACGGAGGCCCGAGGAGGCTCGCTCCACCATAGATTTATGTTAACTCGTTTAATTACAACAACCTACACTTAGAAACTCTCAGCGAGCTTGGAAAAAAGTTATCTATTTTCTTCCTTCCCTTAAATTAAAGAAAATATATTACAATATAGTAAAGTATTCGTCTTGTAAGTATAACGCCCACTGAAGAGAATACTCTTCTGACCCAGGACCACAAGCAATAATTGTTTACTAACGCGCACATAATATACACCCTAAAATAATAGAAAAGATCATTTTAGAATAAAGTTGCAGCTGTAAACATATTTAACACTTAATAAAATGAAAGTTAGAGGCAATAAAAGTTTTACGTCGGCTATAAAGTTACAGGTGATGTCTTCGTTAGATGACTACTGACGCTTACTCGTGTTAAGTCGGAAATAACATACACGAAAACATCGCAACATAAGTATTCATTCAATGTAAATACATAATATACCTCAATTGTGTGTGTATGTGTTTGATAACTCTTTCTCGCTGAAATATTTAGACGGATTTGCATATTTTAGTGCAGATTTGTTACGACCTAGAAAATATCTCGGTGCCAAGAGACAATACATAAAACTGGAATGAAAAGATAGCCTTATAACATTTTAATAGCTATTCAGTTATTCTACGCTTGTCATTTGACAATCGAGTCTAAATAGACAACGTCATAAATGTTATAAAGCATTCCAAGTCTGACGATGAAGTCTGAGCACAATATTAAAATCTTTGATAAAAGTTATATTGCCAATAACTAGTGTCATATTTTTAATCATATTCATCACAAAATTAATAGATAAAATGGAAAATAGGACCAAATTTTTACACTACTAGAACATCACATGACACAATTCACCTCACTATGGTGAGCGACGTCCTTTGGTGTCCCATTTGTTTCAAAGGGATAGTAAAAAAAATATCGTTCTAGATTTCAAAGACACTTGTTCCAATTCAGAAGCATGTTTCTTTTTTATTTTTCTTTCATTCCTAAGGGAAAAGAAAAGGGATAATAGCATTTCTGTCTTCAAAGGACATTAGCGGATGTCAGAGGGTGGCGTCGAGACGACAGACGCACACGCATTAGCTCATTGCCAGATTCGGTAGTTCAGCAGCAAACAAGCAGATCGTGTTACTAACCAAAATCGTTTGAACGAAATGGGTTATCTTCTCGGAAGAGCTGACCTTTGCATACAGCTAGTTTTAGGCTCGCGGTTTCTCCTGCTATTTTAAAATAAAGTTATTATGATACTCAACAAAATATAATATAAGTAACATAGCGAGTAAGGTGGAGTTCAAAAATAAACGTACTTACATCAAAGGGACGTCCGGTCTGGTCAGGAGTACCCTAAGCCGCCGAGCGTGCATGAAAAGATTGATGAATGTGAAAGAAACGGAAGAAATTTGCGTAGCAAGTGGAAGGATGTGATATCTGCCTACAGCCCGGGGGACAATAATTAACAACATTAAATTATAAAACCAAACCAATTATATTTCTTAAAATACATGCACACACACTACAGTAATACATTTTCTATACCTAGCTGTTCGCCTGGCGTGATATCGGGTGGTCGCGTAGAAATGAGATATTTTCCTCGGCACCCGGTCTCTATCTCCTGCATGCCAGCTATCTGTGTGTCAAGATTGGATCAGCTGTGTGAAGCGGTTACGGCAAACTGATAGACAGAGCTGCTTTCACGTGTGTTATATTTGTGAATGTATAGTATTGATCATGTACCAAATAGTGGAAAACTGTCTTTACCTGATGGTTAAGGCAGTAAAGGTATCCAAGAACTAAATTTAAAATTTTAATCGCAGTTTTTAGGCAATAAAAGAATTGCGAGGTGGTGGCTTTTGCTCAAAAATGATAGAGCTACAGAATAAATTATGTATTAAAGTTAAAAACAAAAAAAAAGTAGAGCCAGGTACATAATTTGGTATCAAAAAGTGAAGTAACTGACTAAAGTTAAGTTGGTAAAGAAAGCCTTCAAAGATATAAGAGAATACTTGTTTTTCTTTGAAAGTTTATTATCAAACTTATTTTACCTCATAAGGCAATATTCATCCTCTAATAGTGAGAGCGTTATATCTTCATACAGTAATCCAATTTATGGTGGTTGTAAAAGAAGCGTTAAATTACCAACCCCGGTTTCAAATACGTATTAAATAACATAAAGCCAAATATTTTATCACAAACTTCCTCGTAAAATTCGTCGTAAACAATAAATTGGAAAAGTTTCGACGCGTAACGTTAATATGATTTCATGTATTTAGTTTTGTTGCTGTAAAGAAAATAAACCTAAACATTTTGAGAATAAGCATAATTTAGGTCTGTTGGCTCATTTATTAGTAACTCATGCAACGAAAAATTAAATTACCTAGTTATTATTTTTTACTTCTCGTGCTAAAATTCAACATCCAACTATAATATATTTTATCTTACGACGGCCGTTCGACCATTCGATTCTTGTGGTTGCGCGCCGTGTGCGTAATAACAGGTTTACAGTAGCGAACTCACGCACATTGGGACAATATGCGTGTAGGTATATTTACACTCACAAGTATGGCAAAGCGGCAGTCGTGAGATAAAATACTATACAAGTAATTCAACGTGCTAATAATGAATAGACTTTTTACCTACACTTCGTCAAATATACACAGAGGAGTTTCTTTTACAAAGTGCCTCTTAAATCAGCAGTAGAATGTCCTTAATTTGTTAAATGACTAGATACCTCATAGTAGACTCAACGTTCTACCTATATAAAGAAAGAATAAAACAATCTGGCCCACCTTTGCCCACGCATTTATCTTAATCAAAGTGATGAAAAGGAAAATACGAGTTCTTAGTCATTTACCCTATTTGTCTTCAATTTCCGTGGGATTTCCTTTCTGTTGCCAAATATATTTTTAAGAAGATTATCACAAGATTAAGTTTTTTTTTTCATTTATTTTAACATAGGTATTTATTTATACATTAATACGTAAAGTCGTCCCTAAACAATCATTTATATATTTTTTTTCGAGTTCTAACTTTTTTAGGTTCATTTATTCCAGTGATTAGGAAGTCATTTTATTTCCATTTAGAAAATTCTTATTCAACCATTGTCATCTTCTACGATTAAATATTAACTATGGTTTTCCCAAGGAAACATTTAGGTAGCAACTTAGCCTGCCATGTTGCGGTCGGGGAGCAATAAATTGTGCAAACAAGTTGTCTGCTACGAATGTTCTACGGGCGTCGTAGCGACTGTAGACGCTACGCGGCTACGGCGTAGCACGACAGCTCCCACTACGCTATGCTGCACCGAAATTCTCGTTTCACTTTATTTACCTTAGAGACCTGTTAGGGATAAACTGCAGTATCTATAAATACTACAATAAAGTGGAAGATTATCAACATTTTCTTCATATATTGTGTAAAGTGGTAGACTGTCTTGTCTACATTAAAATCTAATTAATAAATAAGAAAATCTGTAGGTAGGGTAACTAAGCTCGCATATAATTATTCTCATATATTGTTTTGTTTCACTTTCTATAATTTCGGGAACGCTAACCAGGGGAACGCTTGGGTACGTCTGCCGGCAGCCCGACCCCGACTCCACTTAAATCAAATATTTAACTGCCCAATGCAGACTTTACTCCACTTTTGTCTCAATGTCTAACTCATTGGCAATTTATATCAGCTTTTGTAAAATTTGTAATATGTCAACTATTGTAAAATATAAACTGGAACTCTGAAAACTCTTGCACAGACTAATATTATAAAGAAAAAGAATATAGTTAGTAAACTATTAGAAAATTAAATGAAAAAAGAAAATACTAACGCACATAGTGTATCAGTAGGTTTCGAATTGAATTTTGTGCTATTTGTTATACCTATATTATATAATGTTACACTTACTCCCCTGATTCGCTCATTGGCTGAAAAAAAAAGAACATATTGTTTTCAGTTTGCAATGCACAATCCGTCAAATATCATTTTTTTCGGCTATTGAGTGAAGTCGGGGATTGAGAATAATATACATAAATTTGGGTTCAAATCCCTCGTATGCAAAATTTTTGGTTTCTATTTTTACATGTACTTCTTAAGATTGATAGAAATACGAGGCAGATTGTGGACAGATATATCCGATTTTACATATCACAGTAGCCTAAATCTTGGATTGCAAAAAAATTAAAAAGCCGGATGGCGAGAAGCCAACTGGCGACTCGTCGGGATTACTGCCACGCTTTCAACATGGCCATGTCGTCACAAACTTACTTATTTCCACATGAGAATATTTGCTCTCATTAAATACTTTATAAGCGCATAATCACAACAATACAATGGGCACCGCCACAGTTACAACTTTTCACTTTTCCTCTTTCCTACCTTTCCCATTCTATTCGATAGTTACCCATTCTTTCTAAGTCACAATATTTTTTGCTCATTGACAATTTATATCCAGCTCAGTAGTATTGGCCTTGAACAAAGCAAAGTTACCATTCAGAAATAAAATAATTTGTATTTTATTTTACCTTCTCCTGTTAGGCCAAACAAAGATCACTCAGAGAGATAAAACTTCAAATACTTTGGGTCGCGCCGAACTGAATTCCGAAAACTATAAAGAGAAATGTTTACGGAAGGCTAAATGATAAAAGTTGGGCGCCATTCGGGTATTCACTGCTTCCGGAAACTGCAAAAGGGTCTCCTCTTTAAGGAACATGAAACGTGTGCAAACTTGCTAGGAAAGTGAAATATTTCTAAGGCAGTTAGGTTTAATTTACTTTAGTACTCGATATCTCGTAGTGTTACGAGCGGTGTTCGCTCGATGCTTATATTTTCTCCCATTGTTCTAGGAACAATTTCCTGATATGAAACCCTTTGTTATAGTGTGATGCAAGCAGCTGGCTCCGCGCCAGCTCCCTACATGTTTCATATTTCACAGGATCAGCTTCGCTACAATACTAGATACGAGTACACTTACTTAATTTTTATTGTAGCGCGAAATATTCGGAACAGAACTAAAATAATGTTGGGGTAATATTTCTAAAACCAATATTCTTGTTTCTTGCAGATTTTCGATGCATAGTGATACCAGAAATCTGTTGGAAGTACTCTCAACTGTGGGCAGAATTTTGGACCACTTTGAGTCAATGTGGCATTGGCAATTGACTCCAAAAAAATTCATAGCTAAAGTTATTTACTCAAATCGACAAAAGTACAATAAATACAATAAATACAATACACTTTGCAGAATTTGATTTTTCTCCAGTCGGAAAATATATATGAATATAAGTCTGTATACAAATCATAAAATGCAATGCAACATAAATATGAGTGCTCACTACCGCTTGTTAAGATTACCTATTGATCGAACATACGCATAACCAAAGACTCTGAAAAAAAATGCTATTAAAATGTCTTCACAACATCGACGCCTCTGTCCGCTATCTTCCGACCAAAGGCCAAGTACGCTCGTTAACGCAAATTCTTCTTCATGATCAATTGAACTTTCAAAAGCGAATTCGGAAACTTGAAAAGCATTATCTGTGAAATCATTTTATGGAGACGCAAAAATCTTAAGCACATTTCTTTGGTCACGGTCAGAAATAGCCATCGTAAATAATATGCGGCCATAAGGAAACTTTATTATTTCGTTACATTATTAGCTTAAGAGCTTAGGGTCAAGTCAATCCACACCGGAAAGCGACGCGTCGCGGCGCGCACTTTTCAAAAGCTTGATTCAATATACTTTGAACTTTATTTACTATGCAAAAAGATAAGACATTTCATTGGCAGAACTCGAAAATTCCGTGCGGTGCCCACCGTGGTACAAATGACATGCAATCAATGCAGCTTTAAGCAGCTTCGAGTCGCGTCGCGTCGCATTCGTATCGCTTCCCGGTGTGAACAGATCCTTAGGAGCACGTTTATCTGAGGGGATATTTTTCTTGTGCTATCTAACGGTACTGAAGCGTTTACTTGCTGTCTTTCCATTCTAGTCTCTGATGATTTTCCCATGGGAAATCTTAAAAAATGTTTATATAAAACCATAGTCTGCTTACTCATTTGCGATAGGTACTGCTTTACATGCGAAACTCTATCCTCACA
>JARACY010002567.1:0-41442 GCA_029255725.1 Scrobipalpa atriplicella
AATGTTGATTGTTAATGAAACGAGAAAAATGAGTCTTGCGAATTTAACGTAACCACAAACGGCAAATAAACATAATACCTAGTCAAGAACTTACGTTTAATTACTTATGATGCTAATATGAAGCAAATAAAGCACTTTACATATATATTTGAGCCTATATTTTAAAGCTTTAGTTATTTATTTTCTGTATTTTATTGTTAAAAAAATTGTTACTAACTAAACCCTGAAACAGGTAGGTCATAAACATAGTACCTAGTAAACGTTTGGCTTACTAAAGCAATATCTATGACCAAATGAAAGAAAGTCACACAATAAAA
This sequence comes from Scrobipalpa atriplicella, assembly GCA_029255725.1. Lineage (NCBI taxonomy): Eukaryota > Metazoa > Arthropoda > Insecta > Lepidoptera > Gelechiidae > Scrobipalpa > Scrobipalpa atriplicella. Next base: position 318 of record JARACY010002567.1, read on the forward strand.
AAAACTATGTGGTGTGATGAGTGGACTCAAGTAGTTAGTATTTCTCCCGCACGCGTTGGACACTTACAACTTGAAGAGCAGAAACTTCATCGTGTCCACCCTACTCTAAAAAGAATAAAGTTTCTCTGAGGAGTCCAGTATAAGTCACTTTAGAGTAGGGTGGACACGATGAAGTTTCTGCTCTTCAAGTTGTAAGTGTCCAACGCGTGCGGGAGAAATACTAACTACTTGAGTCCACTCATCACACCACATAGTTTTTTTTATTGTGTGACTTTCTTTCATTTGGTCATAGATATTGCTTTAGTAAGCCAAACGTTTACTAGGTACTATGTTTATGACCTACCTGTTTCAGGGTTTAGTTAGTAACAATTTTTTTAACAATAAAATACAGAAAATAAATAACTAAAGCTTTAAAATATAGGCTCAAATATATATGTAAAGTGCTTTATTTGCTTCATATTAGCATCATAAGTAATTAAACGTAAGTTCTTGACTAGGTATTATGTTTATTTGCCGTTTGTGGTTACGTTAAATTCGCAAGACTCATTTTTCTCGTTTCATTAACAATCAACATTAGTGTCAGCGCAAAGCTCAAGAAGAAAGACAAATTTGGCTCGTCCGTCTTTGTCGTAGCGAAATTAGACTGAGACAAAACGGACCGTAACTAGACAGCTCCTAAACAAACACGACAGGTTTTGTGCTAACTTGATTGTACAGATGTTTTATATCACGACTGCCGCTTAGCCATACTTGTGTGCGTAAATGTATCTGTGTGCGTAATCAAGGCATATAGTTACGCTAGTACTATCATAATAGAGAAGTTGCATATAAAATATTTTCAGTAACTGAACATATTTTCAAAAAATATCCAAAATTTTAATAACATCAGTGAGAGCAGAAATAAAATTGATCATGAGAATGGCTCATGCCATTTGTGAAAAGTTTCCTTTGAGTATCCATTGTGTTAAGTCCAGAGGCGAAAAAGTTGTAAAAAAAATCATTTCACACCGCATTCTTTTGTTAGATCGCATTGTATCATTTTTTTTTGTTAGAGCTCGTTTAAGGGTCTGGATTTCTTTTGAATTGAAACTGACTGTAAAAGTGTGATAGAAGTTCTTATCGAGAGATAAATATTTTTATTATGAACAGTCCCAAAAAGAGGGTATTCATTAATATAACAATAAATCGTTGTAAGTACATAATAATGAAGTAAAAAACAAAATAGTTAGTTTTTATTGACATAAAGTGACATAAAGTGTCGCACCCTAAATTTTAAACACAGATAAATTAATAGATGTTTGACAGGATAGTAACCACGGTCAGTCAGGTCAAATATATTATCAGATCAATTGGATACCACGCTAACCTATGATCTAATATCTATTTCTGTTAGATTAATATAAATCATGTTCTACTTGGCCGGGTCTTATGAATAGGTCGTTTCAGATCGACTGGACATATCTGATCACGATCACATTTGCGTAATTGTCTACTGTTTGATATATAATTGGATCTAACACTGTATTCCATGTAGGTATAATCAATCTAAACTCACTCAATATGAAGATGATATAGCACTTATGCACATCAATCATATCAATGCTTGAGTGCAGCTATGTGCGAGATGAGTTCTAAAGGGTGAATAAAGTAGTGATGATATTATATACTTAGGTAGGTACATTCAATAGGCCGCGATCAAAACTAAGGCTCGTATTTATAAAGCGATCTCAAGATTGAGAGCAATATTGACTGCGGATTTGACAGGTAATTTTGTACTGGAATGACATTTTTGATACGAACTCAAACTCGCTGTCACTCTTGAGAGCTGATTTTAAATACGGGCCTAAGAGGCAAACGCTTTCATAAATTAATGCTATGTGTATCCTAATGAACTTATTCTATTTTGCATTCAGACAAAAAGTATTCTTAAATGTAAGATAATATTTCCCAAAATGTATTCTTTGGGTATATTTTTACATTGGAAATGTAACTTTGTATTCTTCTCCAGTAACAAGCAAAGTTCTATTCAGTATCTCCCGCAGTTTTCTTTTGTAGTTCAGACTTTTGTAGTTGATTGTAGCTTTATTTTCCTTTCGATTTTTCTAAGAATCGCTTACTTAGTTAGAATAAACAAGTTTCTTTTGATTATCTTGAGAGTAGACTTCTATTTGGATTGGATGGTTTTCTCATTCTTTCAATTCAATACTAATGTTGGAAAATGATAAGATAATGTGGTAATTAAAAACTTTCAAATTTGACTAAGTCTTTTTAACACCTAGTTTAAATTTTCTCAATATTTTCAATAAGGCTCTATACAGACAAACAACTGCGGGTGCGACTGCAGCTGTCGCCACCTGTCTTGCTGTTTATGCAGCATGAATGAGTTGTAAAACGTCTAACAACTACTCATAAAACTATTGTGGTTTGTACTACTATACATCTTACCGTCTTTTACGGCATACTGTTTCAAGTACGTACTATGGCACGTGTCTGTTCCCTTATCAGCTAAGGAAATCTCTGATGTAGTTACAACTAAACCCCAAAATTAGCCAAGTTAAGGGAACTCGGTCATTTAGTGCGTTCAACAAGAACAAGACTACTGTTTGGTAGCAAGTGGGTATTTAGAATAAAAGAAAACCCCGATGGTTCTCAGAAGTATAAAGCTCGCTTGTGTGCCAAAGGATACTCTCAAAAACATGGCATAGACTATCAGGAGACATCGACGTCCGACCTAATTCAGTCTGAATAGCCTGATGTGCAAACGCAATTCAAGTTGATAGTCCGTGGGCTTGCTCAAAGCTCAACCTTTAGTAAAATAATGATTGCTTGTGTCTTCGAAAACAACTTGTCACATGTTTACGACATCTAATGACGTCATGATGACGCGTGTGTGCAAATAACACTGTCACTACACAGAGATAGGCTGCCCACGATTGGTTGTGATAATAATAGGTGTTAGGTTGCCCGGCAATGGGGTGGCGTGCCAATACGGCCTAGGAATGTGCATAAATAGTTGAGTAATATTTAAGGAACGAGAATCGTCGTGTGGGTTTTTTAATGATACAAATACCGGTGTGGAGGTACCGTGAGATAGAAAGAGAGAATTCATAAAAGTTTGCACGGTACATAACCTTGAGGTGCATACTTAAATGAAATGTAGAAAAGTAATATTTAAACTCGTCACGTACAAGTAGGTTACATTTATGCTCACTTTCAACCAGGCACTTCGTTTGTTTTATTATATAATATTACCTAACTTACCCATAACTGGTTTTGGCATACTGTGAACGTAGTTTCGGTCTACCTACCCTGTAAGGAATACAGACGTGACTAAATGTATGGAGAATTGAAAGATTCTTATTAAAAATCAAATGTTTTTTACAGTCCAAGTCTCGACATTATTTTTCCAAGGTAAAGACAGACCCTTCCCGAGAAAAAAACCTTATTGAAAAAGGCGTACATAAAAAAAGGGCTCTAAAGAGCTTTAGTACGTAAACAGACAGTAAATAAAACGTAATAGATGTTCGAGCAAAGCAATAACGTTTATCTCAAATACTGAAATGCTACGTAACAAAAATTTGGCTGATATATGTTTTTGACATAGAGGTACTTATTTTTCGTTCCTGTTTCGAAGCGAAATATAATATTAATAAATAGGTACCAATTCTCGTATTTTTACGTTGACTTAAGGCTTTAAAGCTGGATCAACTCTTATTTAAATTATTCTTTTCATGGCTATAAAATTGTGTTCAACCCACGACCTCTGAATCGAGAGTTTACGGCTCAAGCCACTGTACTATGAAGTCAGACAAACATAAGTTCACTACATCATTGCGTAATTCAGGTTTCCATAATAAACGATCACACACACTGTATTTCCCTGAGCTCCAGTAGTTTGTATGCAAACAAACCATGCGGTCCAGTTGGTAACTCCATAAGCTGCCATCAGCTGACCCACAAGCCGTGAACTGTAATATATGTCAAGTTCCATGTTATTGTTGTACTTTCATGCTCAACAGGGAGCGAAAAATAAACAGAATGTGCTATCTGTGCTTTTCAATCAGGCATGCTGTAAAAACCAGCAAAGTGGTTTGGTTTGAGAGTAAACTAAGTAAAATTTACAATTTTGTAATTTGCAACCTAGTATCTGAAAAAACCCTCAGAATTTATCAGACGTGGCGGAATGGCATTTGTGTAGGTCTTTGACGCTCAACCTACCCCATTAGGAAAAAGGCTAATTGTATGTATGTACGAGTAGGTATGAATGTACCTATCTATGTTACTGTTCACTATGTAGTTGATAACTGCTACTTATGCCATTATAAGTATGTGGAATGGATGACGTAGAGGCGCTACGAGTCGTAGCTGCGAGCTACGTGCGTAGAATGTAGCTGCTGCTTATTTTATATTCCACACTTCTAAGTATATATTCAACTACTGTGGTAACTATTATGAAAGAGTTTTTGACCTTGTTTGGGCACGTGTATACCTGTAAATGAAATGTGTGAATCTACCCATGAAACTGAACAACTTTCCCTAAGGAACATAGGTCGAAATAAAAAAAAAACTTGGGTTCCCATATTTAATGCGCTGTCAGCTGATGCATTTTGTATGGAAGGTCATTTTTTTTTTTCGTTTTTCGACTTATATTCCTTAGGGAAAGTTGTTCAGTTTCATGGGTAGATTCACTCATTTCTCGATGCATATACCCTTTCTGTTACACGTTATATAACGATGTGCAGTGCTAAAGATGCGCAATCCACTACAAGAACCCAATACTGAAGATGTACGGATTCTCGAATACCACCAGTGAACCAGAATAGTTCGTTCGTGGCAAGTTCCCTCGCTTGGTGTCAAAGTTGGCAGGTTCAAGCCTCGATAAGCCTCGAACTTTGAAATTAGCAAAGTTGTAATGGAATATTCTGGAACGTGCACACTTTTCTGTTCGCTGCGTGGCAAGTATAGTGGGTTTTTCGAGTCAATTCACGACTCTGAACCCTGGTGTCTGTTTTTAAACCATCTAACAGCCAGTTGTCTGACATAGTTTGTGTACGACTACTATCAAAGACCGGGATCGACAGTCGACAGCTTGACTATCATGCCCCCCACAGCACGGAATTGTTTTTCTTACAGATAATTAGGCGCTTCAGCCTGCATTGTCCTAAGGAAATTGGGAAAAACCCACAAAACGATAAGTTACCAATGTCAACTATTGCCCCGTGGTAATCGAGCGTTTCGGATTGGAAGCCCATGGCTCAGACCACTAAAACTTAATAGTAAATAACCAATTAGAACTTTCCTTGGTCCCGTTGGGAGAGTTTTGAGTTTGGAAGTCAAATGTTAAGGTTAAACGTTTCAAATGCGAGGGTCAAACGAAAATAACATTACTGACCGTAAACAATCACGTGAATAATCACTTCTTATTTGGATAACAAAATCCCATCTCGGTGAAAAAGTTGAATAAGAAATATTTCTTTGTTGTGTTTAAATAGATGGTTGGGAGATTTTTATTGCTTATAGCATGGAGTTCTAAGCACTGTTCAACACTGAATATACTACAAGTGATGTAGCTATAATAAATAATCTTGAAAATGGAATTTGTAAATAAGTTTGAAAAATAAACAAGCCTCTATAAAAAAATTGGGCAATTAATCGAGCCCTCTTATTTGGGGTCTTGAAGTAGTAGGTTGCTAAAATAAACCTCTTATTTTTCAAGAACTCTCTACTTCATTCCAGACCAGGTCCAATATTTTCTTTATAAAAATTCAATATTGACTGACGCAAACTAAACTAATCTTTGATCTCATAAACCAGCTTAAATTAACTTTTTTACGCCTGTGACGTCACACGCCGACGCGTCGTCCACGTCGATACCTAAATCGATTTTTCTATCAGCCCAGTGATTAAACGAGCAAATTGACCAGCTAAAGGTATAATGAAATTATATCATAACGGAGGTTTTGTCAGGTTCCTGAAACTGAATTGAACTGAATTATTTTTTCGGTAGATAGGTACTATTGGCCGGAAGAAGCACAGGATAGAGAGTCGTGGAGAGACAGGAGGGAGGCCTTTGCCCAGCAGTGGGACACTAACGGCTAAATAAGATAAGATAAGATAAGGAACTATATATCATCCATCTGGATCTGCGTGGCGCGCAATATAGAGGTACCTACATTTAAGTATTAAGTATTACATGTCTATAAATTTTGTAGATAGTTTAAATAAGGCTTTAATACTCTGTTTTTTCTAAGGCATATTGATTTGTTATTTAAAACTTCATCTTTATCATTAATCATAGTGTATTACATATTTATCTTACTTAATTCTACTTGTTAGGGTAAAATCTAAAGTGAACATAAAACCGATTTTCCTAACACATTTAGAATATAAATCGGAGTCCACCGACCTACCCTCTTTAGCAAAAACAATATAGATAGAGACCGAATTATTCCATACACGCTCCTCCTGAGGGAGATCACGTAGGGTATTGTAGCCTCCGCCCTTAGGATGACGCGTGAAGGACAGCTGCTTTGAGGGTAATGAGATCAGAGCCAGACCGGACTTTTCCATTGTTCGAAGATGAAACACACGCACATCATTTTAGTATTGCCTAGTTTTGCTACTACTGTGTGTTCTCGTTTTTTTGTGGTTATACTTATAGGCAGGTATATGTATTTATGAATTGCTCGAATGACTAATTATATTACTCTTTTAAACATCGATTGAGCAATAAAAAGTAAACACTTCCTACCTAAATTAATTAGAACAAGATCAAATTTTGATGCTGATGTGATGATGACAGAATTGACTATTTTAATTAATTTATGCTAAAGATGATTTCCTTCTTGCAATTAGGTATACGGAGACTAATGCTAAAATACCCAGGCAACGGTTTATGTTTTGCCTGTGAATAAATCCAATTGGACGATCCCACAAAGCGGTGGCAGGCTCTACGAACATTTCCAATGAACCGAAAACATAATTGTATTATGAATGCTCTGTGAAATTGCACAAATGCACAACACAACACAGTTATCCGAAACCACAAACGGACGTGCTATACTTAGCCGCATCGCTGGTACATTCACCACAATGTTGCGGTTCTACAATATCTAGATATATCTGGATATGGATAGTACTAGATATATCTGGCTTTATCTTGTTTTGCGGCCGTGGCTCACGTCCGTTTGTTTGAACAATGAATCCGCATTAGTTCTGAACTTAAGTAGGCCATTTGAAATTAAAACTTTATGAATTGTCAAAGCGTTCGAAATTGTAGTAGAAATTTGTTTGGTTCGCATTTACGTAGGGTTCGCTTTGCATGCGAAATAAATTTCAGATAACTATGTAGGGTAGGTTAGGTTGTAAGTAACTTATAGGGCATGCTCACACGTAAGTAAGTATATATTTTGTTTCTCCTTCACGCCGCAGCGGCTGAGCAGACTGGAATAATTATATTGGCTCCTTCTTCTTCATATTTTATCGCGAGAAAGTATCTTATTTCACGGGATAAAACTTTGACCCACAAGGAGGAAGCCAAGTAAACAGAATATTTGTTGATATTATCTATTTAGACTACCTACATACTTACGAGTAAGTAAGTAGAACAAACTTATTATTTGATGTCTTAGCGTTTCTTATAACGTTCGTTATTGTAAACACAAGGAACACAATATTCCTATATTATGATTTTGGATATGGGTAAGGAATAAGGAAGTATTTACCAAAGCGACCAAGATATCTGTTCAGCTGAGAGCGTCGCCGCTTAGGCTGTCAGTGTAATCTAGCTAAACTTTAGTTCCAAATATCGCCACCTGACAAAATAAATCGGTGGCACTGTATAGTTGCCCCGATTGCTCATGTGATGCTGCATTCACATTCAATTAACTAACTCACTGTACTACACATTCAATTAGCCGGCTCACTGGAACATTCAATTCCGCCGGACGTAATCGGATCCGGCTTGTTTTGTCCGGTTTGTTCCCAACGTGAAATGGAAATGATGTATGCCACATTAATGACATATCCACTGGTCACGCTTGTCATCCAATTTTCAGGAAAATGTAATTGTGCGTAGGAGTGTTTTTATGAGCATTCATGTTGAGTTTTTTTATTTATTAAATATTTCGCTATCAATATCACTGAAGCTCTGTTTGATGTTTTTCTAATAATATGATAAAAAAGCTTAAGCTTGACCTTTACGTCACTAAGGATCAAATGTACACTACGTTTCTTTTGACCATGATAATAAAATAAAATTATTTGACGCAAACTGCCCTCGTGGCGGAAGAAATACTTACTAGCTTTTACATGGTTTTTCAAACTTTTGGCTTTTATAATCTGCTTTTCCAATATTGTTGTGAATATATTTAGGTAGGTACAGTACAAAAATAAGAGTTTGGTTTGTCACTTTCGTTTTGGTTTTCTATTTGTAATACTATTTGTGAAGTTTTTTACGTCAAACTAACACTCGTACGTAACTTTTTCTGAGTCTTTGTCCAACACTGTTTTGCGTAATATTTATGAAAATAATATTTGTATTATCTTTTTGATCTTAGTTCAATGAATTATGTATGACGCTTGCTGGATTATTACTCGTATGTGGTCTCTGAAGATAAGATACGAAATAAATATGAGTCGATGACGTAAGTAATAAAAGCTCCTCAGAAAATATTCATACGTGATACGCAATTGGGTGAAAATTCATGTCGTTAATATTTTTCTCAAAAACTGTTGTTGTTTTTTTATTTAATATTCATCCGACCTTAAAGGATTTTTAGGTCATTTTATTCTCTCGATGTTTGTACCAAAGTTCAAACTTTTTTTATTGTAGGTATTGTAGCATGTTTTTATTGTTTATCTTTGTAGAATGATTCATTTCAGATCTGTATTATTTTTAGTTTCCTCCCAATAAAGTATACTTACATTTATGTACCTACACGGTACGCATAAAATTTAAAGGCATACCTAAACAGGTAATGGTAGATAAAGCTTATTGCGCCCATTTAGCGTGAGATACGCGCCCATATATGAAGATTATCATGGAATTTGACAGATGTATTCATATCCAATATCTATGACGTCAGTACGATTTTTGAGGCATCAATCCAACATATTAGGTAGGTATCAAGGGAGACTATTGTTTCATTTGTGCAACTTTTCCTTATGAGAAAACTTAATCAGCCGCAGGAATAACCACAGGCTTGAAAGCTAGATATTAGACACGGTCTAGATATCGTGGAAAAATACTGAGGTTGTGTTCATTTGTTTACCCAGTTCATGTCAGTTGCAGAAGTGCATAACGCATTGTGAAACCATCAAATTCATGGCAGCTGGCGGCGGTGAAGGCATTTGCAAACAGAACAAATAGGTTAGGTATAAATTCAATTTAGATTATCCTTAGCTTTAAACTTTAGACTTAGTTAATATAAACACACATTTGTAGGAACTTAATAACTACTATAGTAAATAGAACCGTTAGGACTTTATTAAATAAAAATAGTTGAACCGTTTGGCGGACAAACGAATCTCACCTAATGAAAAGTAACGTAGCAGACGATTATGGAGCATGTTTACCTAGTTTGTTTAGATATTAAATAACAGGAAAGCCTGTGATACTTACCATGTCAGATTTCAGAATATAAAAAATGTATAAAAATAACTACTAGATACTAGGTAGTAGCTATAGATATCATTCAATTTGACGGTATAGGCATTGTTATCTAACCGTGAATAGGCGTATAGGCTGTAAGGGGGCTTATGGGATTAAACGTCAAGCCTCCGTTGTTCAATGTATATCTAATCTATCTGTTTTGTGTAGTGATATTCGCCTCGTGTCTTTCTGGTAGCTCATACATATATACATACATAAAATCACGCCTTTATCCCTATTGGGGTTGGCAGAGCAAGAACGACCTAAATAAAGGTAATTCCGCCACGTCTGACAAGTTTTGAGGGTTATTATACAGGTGATTATGTTTATGTATATTGCTATATAGTGACAGGTTGTCAGCCCATCGCCTAAATTGCAATACACTGAAACCCTCGAATCCCTTAGCTGATTTTTACAGCATGCACGGGAGGAGATGCAGCTGGCACATTCTATGTTTTTCTATCACTCCCAGTCCAGCATGGTAGCTTATACCTACTGTTTTTAGGAATGCTGTTTGAATGAGTTGACTTCTGCGGTATGAAGATAAATACTTTTGTACCGGAGAAAACTCGGACTTAATTAAATTTTGTTAACAGACGTAATGTTTACAAAATTTTATTTTACTCGGTCCTTTCAGCGTTAGGGATTAACAAACGTACAATAACAAAGTCTATAAAATATTTTTAAATTAATATAGATAAATATTTTAAAAGCATACAGTTGCCCATTCATTTTTTACGATATCTTCGGAAGGAGATGGGATAGTTCTATTCCTACCTGTCACCAATCACCATACCATACAGAAAAGAATCTCTTGTTACATAATGAACGTGACTCTCGACCCCTTTGGGGCATGGCAAATAGGAAGCGGTGCGGTGCCGGTGCGTCGCCGTTGCGTCGTTTTTGTATAAAAACTTCAAATCAATCTGCGCTGCGCAGACGTAAATTACATACAAAATCGGCGCGCCGACGACGCACCGGCACCGCACCGCTTCCTAAATGCCATGCCCCTTTCAAAACAAAATTCAAACTAAATCCTAACTGAGATAGGCACAAAAAAGGCTTGCTGTTATTTCAAAATAATTTCAAACATTAGATCCTGAAAAACTTTGTACAGAGGAATTCAAATTAGAAGCGGTCCCTCTCGGACGGTCCAAGTTTATATTTATTCACAAGCTCGCCATTTTGATTTACGTGGCAAATTAACATGATTTATACATTATTATTACAATGAAACAGGTTTAAGCCACAGAATATACAGGGTGTCCAGGAATTAATGGATAACCCTTTAACTGCGGCTAGCTTGACCGATGCCCTACTTGCAAAAAAATGATGACCTCAGTAAAAGTGTCACAGTTTTCGAAATATCGTACAAAAACCGTTTTTTTAATAATTTTCTCCCTACGCTCATTTATTTTCATGCCATTTCATCAAATATCAACATTTTTGGGTTTTTTATTTTTTTTAATATACCTTAATAGTTGATACTTAAAATGAATACATTATTTTAGTACCTATTTTTAAGAAAATAATTTAAAAAATAAGTTTTATTGAAAAAATTAGGCAAAATATTTTTAAAATTTTGTCTTTGACCTCCTACGGTGAAAAAAAAAAGTGACACTTTTACTGAGGTCATAATTTTTTTACAAGTAGGGCATCGGTCAAGCTAGCCGCAGTTAAAGGGTTATCCATTAATTCCTGGACACCCTGTATAATAGTACTTTTAAGCTCAGATTTCTTTACTTTCTATATTTACAAGTTATAATGTATGTATTCTTCCATGCTGGACTGGAGATGATAGAAAAACATAGAATGTTCCAGCTGCATCTCCTCCCGGGCATGCTGTAAAAATCAGCTAAGGGATTTGAGGGTTTCAGTATTGTAATTTAGGCGATGGGCTGACAACCTGTCACTAAGCAATATACAGATCTATCTGGAATAATCCTCAAAACTTGTCAGACGTGGCGGAACGACCTTTGTTTAGGTCGTTTACGCTCTGCCTACCCCATTAGGGATATAAAGGCGTGATTATATGTATGTATGTAAATACCAAATACCTACCTACTAGTTTTTCGAGGATGTAATGAACTTTCCTATAGAGACGGTTTCCGTTTAAACAAGCCTCGGTCACTCAATATGGACAACATCGGCTAGGTGCCCTTTTTAAACTGGTTAAGTTTCTGAGTTAATACAACAATTAAAGTTTTTTTTGACACTAATATACTTACAATTATTGTCTCTGTATGATTTTTGTAGAGCAAAATAAAAACAGCTTGTGTAAAGGTCAACCCGAAAGTTCTAGAAAGATATCATCCTTCAAGTTTCCGAACATAGGCTTTCGCTTTAACAAAACAAGTCTTCTGAAGTAAACAGATGGGGATCTGCTTAAAGTCGTTTGTGTAACCAGAAAATGTTTCAAAGTAAGTACTTTGTGATGATATTGTATAAAAAAAGTTCGTATCAATATCGATAACAAAATGTTATAATCGAAGTTTGCAAGATTGTTTTGAAAAGGTCATTAAAAGATCATTTTACGTTTTGGGATTTTATTAGTAATTTTAATTTAGTAGTGGTAGGATTCCTATTTTTGTTCTTCTCTACATTTGGGCACAAAATATTATTTCAATTTTATAAATCTCTATACTATATCTATTACTAAAGATCTATTTACCTACATTTTTTTTTGTATCAACCCGTAATACACTTGAGTCAAAATTACTAAGATCTGATTTTACGTTAACAATTTTATCCAGAAATTTCCACTGTGATTGTGTTCATTGTATTTCATAATCATAATAATTATGAGCCATATTAAAAGCAAGACTTTTGCTCGAAACAAAAGGCCGATTTTGAGAATAGAACGCTTTAAGAATAATGCGAGGTAATTTCTCTTTTCAGCCTCGACCGACTCATTGTATTTATTTATCAGGCTGAGAAACTGAAATCATAACTTACGTCGGTCTTTAATTTTATTTTTCAAACATACATACATAAAATCACGCCTTTATCCCTATGGGGTAGGCAGAGCAAAAACGACCCAAACATAGGTCGTTCCGCCACGTCTGACAAGTTTTGAGGGTTAATACAGATGATTACTATAGTGACGGGTTGTCAGCCCATCGCCTAAATTGCAATACACTGAAACCTTCGATTCCCTTAGCTGATTTTTACAGCATGCACGGGAGGAGATGCAGCTGGCACATTCTATGTTTTTCTATCACTCCCAGTCCATCATGGAAGTTTCTATCACTCTCAGTCCAGCATTTTTTCAATATCCTGATGATATTTCTTTGAGAGAAAATAAATATGACGTGATTCGACTGCGTCAATTTATTAGTTTTCACAATGTTGTTGTTTCATTTGAATGACCCACGCATGGTTATGATCTCACGAAACGACCATAGAATTCAAGAATGAGATACCTATTATGACGATGAAAAGTTGTATTGTATTGTATTGTATTGTATTGAAAAACCATATATCTACCTACCTAGATTGATAATGATAACATTAAAATAACTTATATATAGTTGAAAACAAATTAATAGAGTTAATATAGTTTTAAATAACGATAGGTAAATAAATAGGTGTAACAGAAACTGCCGACTAAAATAATATTTGATTGTAGAACTATTAATAAATCAAAGTTTGAATATGACTCTGAATTCAACTTATAGTTATTTACTGTATTTCTAATAGTAAATTGTTATTTAAATTGCGGGGTGATGGGTGTTTAAAAGCTTTCGGAGTTGGAAAGTTTTGTTGGATCGAAAGTCAAAAGAGATTCTCATTTTCAATGAATAATACAATTTATAAGCTTTCATGCTGGACTGGGAGTGATAGAAAAACATAGAATGTGCCATCTGCATCTCCTCCCGGACATGCTCTGTAAAAACCGGCTAAGGTATTTGAGGGTGTCAGTGTATTGCAATTTAGGCGATGGGCTGACTACTCGTCACTGTACACAATATACATAATCATCTGTAATAACCAAAACTTGTCAGACGTGGCGGAACGAGCTTTGTTTAGGTTGTTTGTGCTCTACCTACCCCATTAGAGAAAAAGGCTTGATTGAATGTATGTATGTTTATAGCTAAGGTAGATGAAACACTTTAACTTACACTTGTAATATTTATTATATATTATGAACGTTAGCTTACTTTACTCGGGATTTTAAGGCTTGTTTTGAGTCAAATTGACTTTGATCTTGCACCGCTCGGTTCACTATGGCACGTATTTATAAAGCGATCTCAAGATTGAGAGCAATATTAAGTATGGATTTGACAGATCGTTTTGTACTGAAATGACATTACTGATACGAACTCAAACTCACAGCCACTCTTGAGAGCTGATTATAAATACGGGCCTATATGTCATGATATTCGTCATTTCCACCCCCAGTGTGTAAAGGTATGTAACTGTTTTATGTAGCCCAGACCTTGAACCTACTGCATAATTCACAACCCGCCGGCAAAGCCTTGTTCATTTATTATTCCCGGGACCCCGCCGTCGGCCTATTGCAAATTACGATCCTGAGGGAAAACAGCCGTTTTAAATGCTGAATTCTGACGGAGGTGCTATGAATGATGGGCTCTGAAGTTGTGAAAACATGAAGATAAATCTGTTTTTATTTTTGTATGATGGAAATAATATTAACAAGCATAAAAATAAACCGAATTTTGACAAAGGACTTATTGTTGTGAGCTTTGGTTGTTATCGTGGATGTTAAAAATACCTACGTATACGTAATGCTATTCAAGCAAATAAGCACAAAAGGCGAAATAGGTACACTGATATATTTAGTTTGTACCTTCATTTGTTTTCTGATACTTAACCTTAATACCTACTTGTCATAGTTAGCTATTGCCAAACCTTTTGGACTGAAGGGACAGGAACCTTCCTATGCCATTCTCGCTTCACATCATACGTGAAAGTAGATATTTGTTATTTGTCTTAGGTATTTGATCAACTTCTGATGCCTCGACCATTTGCGCCAAATTAATTGTATGAGAAATCTTACCAATTCAATTCACTAAATTTAATAAACATCCTTGGAATTCGACCCTTATAAACATGTTAGCTCAATCACGGATCCCTTCGCTCGCGCTTTACAGTTTGTCAACCAAGTTAAACATTTTCAGCATCAAAAGTTGCTACCACCTACGTTCGTACTTATTGGCTGATCAACACTGCATCATAATACATCTCTGCTTAGTACCTAATAGTCCTCCCATCTGATTTTCGGTGATGGCAGCCAATGCCCTAGAGATCGGATAACTGCGCGGGACTAGTTTTGAGTGCCCAGGTATTTGCGCAACACACAAGTGCGCTCTATATTCCTTCAATCTCTTATTCTGATGGGACAGATTGACTGACACGACCAGAGAGAAATCAGGCGCAGGACCGACTATTTACATGCCCATCCGACACCATGGATCATTTTACTTTTCGGACAATCAGGTGATCAGCCTGCAATGTCCTAACCAAACTAGAAACAACAACACAAAGACATTGGAATCGAACCCGGGACCTTCGGGTCGTGAGCCCATAGCTCAGACCACTAGACCACGGAGGCAGTACCTAAAGCTGTAACAAACATGTCTTGTGAAAGCAGCAATGGTGTTGAAACCGCACCAGTGAGGATAGTCGTAGCGAGCTCCAACTTGAAGCTCCAAC
The DNA here is from genome assembly GCA_029255725.1 of Scrobipalpa atriplicella. Lineage (NCBI taxonomy): Eukaryota > Metazoa > Arthropoda > Insecta > Lepidoptera > Gelechiidae > Scrobipalpa > Scrobipalpa atriplicella. The sequence continues at coordinate 15,646 of JARACY010002567.1, forward strand.
TTTGTAACAACGTTGTGCTGAGTTATGATAACAAGGCTGCTTCCACACTCGTTTATTGTATCCGAAATAACATGACGCCATTTTACACGTTTCGGAACTTTTGTTCCATATCTACTTACCTACATAGATTATGTGAGCTTGTCGAAATGGCGGTAAGTAGCTACTTTATTTAAATAAATTTGAGGCATGAATACTGCGTCTTACTGTTGCTATTGTTTTTCAAGTTTTTTTTTATAAATTTTCTATCCCTTCTATTTATTTACCATCACTGATACCGTTAGCAGTCACAATTAAGTTAAACGCTGTTCGATTCTAATGGAGTTATAATAGCTTACTACATATGCGATTATAGATAGTGATCTTGAGATAAATTAAAGCCTAACTTGGATCACTATATAACCCAGGCCAAGCTTAATCAATCAAATTAGAAATGCCAATTTTTTATGATCCTTATTGTTGATGGAACTAAGTAGACCATAATCGCACAGTAAGTAAAAAACTAATTACAAACTCAAAGTTTAAGATCCAATATAAACACCGCACTACTTTTGGACGACATCACAACTCCAAAAGCACGTTCTGAAGTTACTAACTATGTACATTGAATCATATCTTTCTCTACCATTCAAGTTTCTGAATGCTACCAAATTCCGGTCTGCAAAAGGAAACATTTCTGACATTCGGGATATTTTTCCAGAAGGATCGGTGGATTTCGAAGCATCGAAAGAATCTTACCTCTATTGTGGAGCAAAGAGAAATATTTTCTAGATAGATTCTGACTATTTCTGAAGTGTGAAGGTATTTTGTTATTTGGTGTATTTTGTGAAACATTCTGTGGATTTTCGGCGTCATTTTCAGTTGATCGCAGTCGAATAAAAGTATTTCACGAACTTTTATACAACTTGACGGCAGCTGTGACAGGATGCTGTCATTCCTGTTGGTAATAAACTTGATGAATTCTATCTTATTGCGTGTATAAAACGAAGGCAATTACAGCATTTGATGTGCTGTAGTCTACGAAACGAAATGGCTACGGTCTCTCTAACATACAAACAGAAACACCTACTTTATAGAGTAGGTATGTATTTATTTTCAGCGTGTTAGTAAAACTTTAGGTGAAAAGAGAGCCGAATAATTTTTTTTTTTTCAATAACATAAACAAGATGATTTTTTTATTTTAAACAAATGTTTTATATGATTTTTCTTTTTTTATAATGTTGTCTCCTTTTGACAAATGGTCACCTGTGTTTAGTCAAGGACGATTTTTCGTCTAGATTCTTATGAAGTTTTTTTTTGTTCTTGTAGATATCTATGTTTGTAATAAATAATCTGAATAACTACTGAAACCATTAAGAAACATCAGACTCCCATTTTTAAATTTACTGTTGAAAGTGTTGTCATTCATTCAGTTTATATCTAACCTAGTCTAGAAAAGACCGTATTTCCTGCCTGTATTAGCACTACAGCTTAGCTATTCATCGACAGAATTCAATTGACCTACTTTCTTGCGAATGGAAATATTGAAAGAAGTTTTTTTATCAATCGATTAAGTTGTCTAGACGTAGACTTAATGAAGCTTGGTAAAGGATGAGAAAAAAAAATGAATTCATTTCTGAATAACACAATATTCCAACCTCATTAAGTAGTAGTGTTTAGTAAAAAAAAAAACACAAATAACCTGAAACCCAGAACCTTTGGCTCCAAAATCTGGCTAATCGTAAATCGATCAAGCATCAAGTACCTATTCTGATGCGAATTTTTAAATCAGTATTTTTACCAAATCCCTAGCTATAGCTAGATTATTTATTTCATTGAAAACCGGATTAAGTATGACAAAATACGTCCTAACATAATTCACTAAATTCATCATTAGCCTTGTAAATTCAGTATTCTGAAGAAAAGAAAAGATTTTTAATTCTGGTTTTATTTCGATATTCATTATTTTTAATTTGTATTGTTACTATATTAAATTTAAAAAGTAAAATTAGTTGTTTCCAATAGAAATTTTTTTTTAGACTTATACATGAATGCTTTAAAATTGGCTAATTCGATACAATCTAAAACTCCGACAGTCTATTATTTTCTGTGATTAACTTCGTTAATTACAAACTTCGCCAGGCTATTAATTATTGTATAACGACCGGCGAAGAATACTAAGAGCCGCACCGAATGGGCTAGGAGCACCCTGTGAATAATAAAGAGATTATACAGGATACAGGGTGATGAATTACTACGGCCCGTATTTATAAATAGCTCTCAAGAGTGACAGCGAATTTGAGTTTGTATCAGAAATGTCATTTCAGTACAAAACGGTCTGTCAAATCCAAACTTAATATTGCTCTCAAACTTGAGATCGCTTTATAAATACGAGCCTACGAGCGGTTGGAGAATTATGTATCAGCTCGATGTGAGTAAAGTGAATGTTCAATGCGCTCAGCGACTCTTTATGAAACGTCAAAATGGTTTTTTGTATGAAAATTATGAAAATAGGGTTATATAGTGACGTCATACTAATCGTAAATTGGCTGGAGTCAAATACCGATAAATTGTTTTATTGTTGAATATGTAATTTGTATTTTGCAAAATAAAAAAAATGGCAAATGAGATCTACAATATTTTGGAACATTAACTTTAACCATGCAAGTTATGTGTTTTAAATTTAAAACACCCATTTATAAATTGTAGCGAATTATGGAAGTATTTCTGGAAGCTAAAGAAAAATAATTAAATAGTCATGTTTAGAAAAATAAATATAAAAATATTTTTTTCACATGTAAGTAGGTGGCTTACCTTCACGTTACTCTGGATTCTATGCAGTATGCGAAGAGGTCTACTCTTAAGGAACTTGTAACCGTTGAAAGGAGATTAGCTCCCGTGGCCACTCAGTCGCTCCTCTGAGAGCTTAACCACCTACTTAACTACCTTCTGTACTACTTCGCTACTCTGTATTTATATGTTAGACAATACCTACGGAAAATACCATAGGTCATTTCAAATCTAAACAGCCATTCATCATCATTAGCTCAAATACGTCCCCACCGAGGGGCACGAGCCTACCCTGAATTTAGGGCGATCGGACCTTAGTCGACCACGTGGGCCCTGTACGGATTGGTCGACTTTACACACAACCTTTGAATTTCTTCGTAGGTGTGTGCAGTTTTCCTCACGATGTTTTCCTTCACCGTAAAAGCACCGAATAAACTTACATACATAAACAGCCGTTCATCATCATTCAATTAGGCGTACCTACTTTATTTCTGCGCGTAAATATATTATATATTTTGTTTTCGTCTAATCTTGTTGAACGTATTTCTTCTGAATTTGCGAGTAAGCTTTGTTTAGAATTATTCAATGAGAGTTCCTTTTGTATTGAATTACGAACTTATTTCAGGATCTTTTGTAACTAGATCATTGTCTGTTATATTTTCAGCACAGAGGTTGGCCTCATTAAGCCTAATAATATACCTATCTTATAATAAGTATTATCACAGGAGGATTGACGCGAAATAGCGTAGATCCAATTTTATCCCTTTAGTAAAGAAAAAAAAGATAACAGGATCGATAGGTTAACGTGCTCTCCAAAGCAGGTAAAAAATTGCCATCTGTTCGACAATAGGTGATTCATCTAGATCAGCGTGCTTAGTCCTACCGTCACAATTCACAGTGTGATTAAGTACCTATCTATAGGTACCCCTCCGTGGAAGGTTTCTAAAATTTTATTGTATGGTTAGCCTGTTGAAGAAAGGAAATCCACAAACAAAATTGAATGAAATTTATCAAATTGTTACAAAGGAATCAGCTTCTTTGAATAAGGGCTTCGAAAAAGAAAAGTAAAAAAAAAAATGCTTTCATTTTACGTTTTCTGAATTCAATTAGGATTATTTTTGTATTATTTCCACATTTTGGCTTAGATTTTGTTTTTTGTATTATTACTTTTACCTTAATAACGGTATTTGAGATTAATGATTAAGCAAGGATTGATTGATGATATTAGTACATAAATGTAACCAAATATTCTTAGGGTTTCATACGCTATTTATCTGTACCCTTGAATTTATAAAATGACATTATTGATTTTCTACAAAAAACATCTCCCAAATTCTAATAACCCTTGAACCTGTCCGTGATTTTATATTTAAGTAGGTCATGCTAGTACTAGACAGAAGTTCTCTACATAGAAATTTTCTAAAAGCCTTTTCAACAAGAACTTCATGAGATGAACAGTCGAGAGTTCAGCTTTGGTTTAGCTACACTTTTGATTAAAAAGTCACAAAGGAACTCAACTCGAGCTCGGATATGAGCACTTACGACCGCTGTGCAGCAGTATCTGTAACTTAAAGTGGATCGTTTGATACGAGACACAGTTGCCGCTTTGTGACGCAGTTTTATACGGAACATTTGCTTGCAAGAGTATTATTTCTGCTTCATATTTGCTGTATCTGTTGCCGATAGGTATTGAGCCCATTCAAGTTAATATAAACACAGATAGGCCTAGACCTACTGTTATGTCGTATTGCTGTTGATATATGTAAGTAATCCTGTGCTGTTTTGACATCTTTATAACTGTTACACTTAGCAACCATCCTATTTGCAAGAAAGTAAAATTTCTTTTATGAAATTAAGTTAAACTTGCGTCATGATTTTTTTTTACCGAAAATTCGTTTAAAAGTGACGAAAAAAGGCTGTTGTTTTGTTATAATGCTTCAAAAATCAATTTGCTTCAACAAAGCCTACGTTAATGGTTGGTGGTCACAAAAAACATCATAAAGCCTTCTAAATGTTATATTTATAGGAAGCCATCACTGCCCCCGGAAATCTAATAAACGCGGTTAAAGTCAAGTTTGGTGGAGGCTCATTTTATTACGGTATTACGAAAATAATTTGAAATTAATTGGTAAACTCATCTCTGGGTGACACAGGCTTAATATTGGAAATGGTGATTTTTAAGTGACTTAATGGAAAATCCTTAAAACAATATTGACCCACTTTTCTTAGGAAATGACTTGACACGATTATAAAAACGAGGCACCACCGGAATGAACGTCTAAGCTATAATTGTCTAAGTAAAATTACATAACCTTCTGAAAACGTCTTAATTTATGTTGTGCAAACAGAAGCGAAAGCACGCTACCTCCAGACGTCTTGTAGGTTTGATAAATATCACCACAAACGCATTAAGATATTTGCATAGACAATATACTGCCTCAAAGCTTTGCATAGACACACCACCTCTTCAGAAAATGTGGTAACATGATTAAATGCTGAATAGTTCAAAATACGTAAACCTATCTAACATGTTCTTCAAAATTAGTATGACGTGACGAAGATGGCTTTTATTAATATATATTTACCGCAAGAGGCATAATGCTTGATTTTATTACATCATGTATCATCTTTTTCTAGGCGTTTACTCAAATAAAATCCCAGCATCAAGCAGCAGGGGTGCTTAATGTGCAGTGGAACTGAAAGCCGTGACAAGTTGAAGTGAAAGAACCACAACTAGAGCATGTGGCTTAATAGAGAAGTGGATTTAATGGTTGGAGACCGTTAGCCACAAAGAATGTGAAACTACTTTAGCGTTGTGAGAAACATTACGATTTTTTCTCCAACATTTAATTAAAATTTAATAAATACTAAAAACCAGCATGTCAAAAAGTTAATTTTATATCAGAAGCATTTTTCTGCCGAAAGAAACTTTTCGTGCTACGATGTAGCATAGGTTTTGCTACGTCACGATGTAGATAGCTGTCATCATCATCATCATCAGCCACAACAGTCCACTGCTGGACATGGGCCTCCCCAAAATTGGGGGGTATATGCCATCTCACCACGCTTGGCAGGCGGGTTGGTGAGCGCAGTAGAAGTTTTCCATTCACAGGGAACGCTGCTGCCCATTCCCTGGATTTATCCCTTAGTCGCCTTTTACGACACCCGCAGGAAGTTAACCACACGGGCTGTGTCTTAAATCAGTGAAAACCTGTAGTTAATGAGCTAGTAAAATACATCAATTTACATTTCAGTGCGCTGAAAGGTTTTTACGTCGTCGTCGAGCAGATTAAATGGAAGAGAAATGCACCCTCGTTAAAATGGACAGTCACGATTTTATAACCAACGTAATACCAGAGAAAAGCGTTCTCTTTATTTATTCACCCTCAATACCTTTATAGAAAAGTAAAATATCCGATCACTTATTTTGATATTCGAATTTTGAATACAGAAATTATTTCTTTACCTTCAACATTTACATATTTGGGACGGTAATGATAAAAATAATATTACATGAGTTTCGGAAACGAATAATTCAAATATTTTTTTCCCAAACACTTGCTCCATTTTCCAAACACCTATACCGTAGGTACTGCATTTATGTTAAACATGGCAACCACGCATTACGACCTATCTAATGGTAAGCCGTACCATAAGCAGCGACTACATTACCCGGCCGCTCGGGCCCGATTTGATATACATTGCTGCTTAGCTTCAGTAGATTTTCATGTAAGACTCGTGCACAAACAATGTAATGTCAAAACGGGCCCGATCGGCAGGGAAATGTAATCGCTGCTATAGCTACCTTAGCCTGTAACACCCAGTGTACTATTCCACATACTGGAAATGATAGGTATAAAAAAAAAATGCGTTGCACACCTTGATACTTAAGTTGGAATGTCTCATATATGCCAGTAATTTCGTTGGCTCTTTTGTTGCTTCAAACCAGAACAAAGAAATGCTAACACTGCTTGGCGGCAGAAATAAGCAAGGGAGTACTTCACTTCCCCAAACGGCCTTAGACCACTACCATCAGAAAGCTACCCTATTACCACTGAGCCTTGGACCTTTCACATCACTACAGCACAAACTTTGATTTATTTGTTTTTCTCGTTGTATGTTGTCTTTTAACTTTTGTAAAATATTCATTTGATTTGTAGAAATATGAATAAAGCGCTTTGTCTATCTATCTATAAGACAGAATATATACTAGTTACTACCTCACTTCAAAGAGGTTCGCTTCAGGTTTGTTCCACTTAGCTCCGGCTATTGCGCCCACGTGTCCGTATCCGGTGCCCTATAATGCCTCTACTCCGCTAATGGACTCCAGGGCAAACATTACACAGCCGTGCTAACTAGATCGCAACATGTGAATGGTGGAATCTTCCATTAGATACGATGCTTAGTTGGGGGTCCAAGTATTTTTAAACTGTACTATGTTTCTTTACTACCGTACAGAGTGTAAAGAACAGTTTTTTGGAAGCTGATTTAGTCCATTTTTAACCGACTTCTGACTTCTCCGTACGGGAAAAAAAAACGTGAAACACCACCCTTAGCAGAATCTTGTTTTGATTACAGACAAGCTAAGTAATATGCAAGTAGCGTCTTCACTGTAAAGTTAGTCTTCTACAAGTTAACAGCTTCAGACAGAGCTCTAGTTTTGCCCTTGGTGGCAAGCCGTCGTAAGCTTGCTACTTCAACTTTCAAGTCTCGGCTTATACTTTGATCAAATTCATCGAACTGGTCGGAAGTTTAATTAAAACTAGACTAGACTTGGTAACTTACGGGCCTGTTTACGCTGAAGATTCATCCATTGATAAAACCATATCAATATCAGTATTGAAACCTTTCCAGAACATAACAGCTTGCTGTGTTCCGTCGGTGCGTGAGACTACCAGTGTCTTAACAGGCGTCTTCTAGGTTAGCTCGCTCCATCGTCGACTCTGTCACGGTCATCGCTGACCTTTGTGTCTAGAGTCAAGAGCTAACTCATTCCAAGTAAAAAAAAAACATAACTACACCTATCGGTACCGTTAGTAACATTTTGCACCGAGCTAAATATTCGTACGTGATATTATGAGCAAAAGTAACATTAGATTCATTAGGTAAACTGATATACAGTTTAATTGAGTTCAAGATTTGCTTGTTCAATAAATAAATACTAGACTTTGATAAAATACATCAAACTAGTTTGATTGCGACTAGTCGTTATAGGTACATTTTACGAGTATGTTTATTAATTGTAACATCTTGTTTTTACATACTATTGTGTACTTACTTACTCGTGTTTTGCTGCATAAAAAATATGCTAGGCTTTATCCAATATATTCTTCTTCTTAGCGAGTGGATTTTCGAGTCGAACATATTTGATGTAGGTATTTGGTCTAAATCCAATTTGTTGATTCAACGTGATGGACGTTCCATTCAAACATACACATTGACACGACCTTTCACATTCTAAAATGTACGCATTTTTATATTTTTATGTTTTTCGAATCTAGTTCCCTTTTTGATCCGAACTTGTTTCACACCAAGTAAAAGTAAACGGATCCTTAGAAAATACATTGAAGAAATTGATAAAAGGTAGAAGAGACTCGATTGAGGAAGTAGTTCGTAGAAAAATCATATATCATGACAATATGTAGCGTTATTTCTGTATCTTGTACCCGTGATACAATAAATGTATGTTTGTATAGTTTCATCCAAATAATTTGACTTAGAATGATACAGTCCACAAGCGATAAAGTGTGAATTTTAGATTTCTTCCACCAGGAAATTCTTTCAGGAGCAGAAAAAAAAAACTTTCTAATAAAAAATGACTACCTCGATCAGACAACTTGTATGTTCATTTCCTGAAAGAATTTCCAGTTAATAATTGTTCAGTTTCGTAGACTGAGCAACCCCTATCAGTTTCCGCGAAGCTGTCTCTTACATCCCGTAATTTGACAGGCCGTTTTGTACTGAAATAACATTTCTCGCTGTCAATCTAGAGCCGATTATGGGTCTAAATCTAAACTGAACCTATAAAAGTTAGGTACAATACGTACATAGATTTATAGCAATACTGCGTCACTGGCTGGCACGAAACAACCACCTATGCCTCACGTGTCAGCTACGTAGCTCTGTGTTCCAATTTACATGCCAACGTCTACGTCATGTTGTGGAAATGCCACAGGACGCTTTGGCTTGTGCTACATACACGCTGCATAACCTCTTAATGAAATTTCGGTGTACGCGTACGCGGGTATGACGTACTTTACCCACATTTTCAGCCAAGAGTCCAAACACAGATTTCAAAAGATACGCAACTTTCTATCTGAAAAATTGCCACTCTGTGGATAGGAACCTACACTAAGGCTCGTATTTATAAAGCGATCTCAAGATTGAGAAGAATATTGAGTGCGGATTTGACAGGTAATTTTGTACTGGAATGACATTTCTGATACGAACTCAAACTCGCTGTCACTCTTGAGAGCTGATTATTGATTTCTGATACGGGCCTTAGGTTTTTCATTAAATAAAGACTTTTTTCTTAGAAGTTTCCGGATGCAATTTCCTGTCGGTCATACACTAGATCTCATCTAATGGATCTTCTTTCATTTATAAATAACATTTTACTTTGTGTGTTGCAGCTGTTGGGCTCTGACACAGAATGGCACTTCACGCACCGGGGGCTGCCGCACGCGCGCCCGCGCAGGTCCATCGCGCACTCGCGGCTACTCAAGCAACACCCCCTGGTAGGCATGCAGAAATTAACATTTTATCATTATAAAATTTAAAAAAATTGCCGGCCGTTTCCACCAATAAATAACTTGAGATAGATAAGATCGAAGGTTAATATTAAAAAAAGTAAAAGTTTTCAAAGTCAAAAGTATACTTCTTTTAATAAAGGTCCAGACGGGATTTGAGTACCAATCTAGACGCTTCGCAAACTTTTGTGACTGAGGAGAACAAAATTCTTCATAAATTAGATTCCTTGCCTAGAGAGATTTCCGGGCATCGAAATTATTTATGAATTTCGTTATTCGAACTGGCGTTTCCATCGCAGCGGGACCAACATCAATCAATACTTCCGATCCAGATTTGCGAGTAATGATGTAAGTATGTATTGTTGTTATATTGTCGAGATTTTGTCAAGTAGATTTCCGATCCAGATTTGCGAGTGATGTAAGTATGTATTGTTGTTATATTGTCGAGATTTTGTCAAGTAGATTTCCGATCCAGATTTGCGAGTGATGTAAGTATGTATTGTTGTTATATTGTCGAGATTTTGTCAAGTAGATTTATGTTTTATATTGTTTTTTTTTTGTGACGAAACTGTAGTGACGATGATAATGATTATAGGCAGGTAGATACATATTTAGCCAAGAACAATCAGGGACTTTCTCTGTGATGAGAGAGGAGAGTTAAGTAGCTGTATCGAGAGCCAACACATATTGGATCTCGGTCCCCTGTTTATAAAACACAACCAGCCCTCGTAGCATGCCGACGCGCGATAACAAATATATTGCATCTAAATATTTGTCAAATCTCCTTACAATCTGACAGACATGTTTTTAAAGATGACTATCGCGACGTCACCGCGGCTGCGTGCTGTCCTTTTACAGCTTAACTCAGTCAACATGAAACTCCTAAACAGTTTTTGACGAAATGTCTCGTTTTCCCCAGGTGCATGCAGCCGTCCAGCAGACGGGCTTTAAACGCGTGAAGCGAGGTTTCCGCGCCCTCCAGCTGCCGGAGACAGTGCCAGCTGACGAGCCCCGGGACCCCTACTTCCCCCTGCAGTGGTACCTCAAGAACACCGGGCAAAACGGCGGGAAGCCCAAACTAGATCTGAATGTTGAGGCTGCGTGGGCGCAGGGGTACACGGGCGTCAATGTCACCACAGCTATCATGGATGATGGTAGGTGTTCTTAGGTAATGAGTAGATGATTCCCCCTGCAGTGGTACCTCAAGAACACCGGCCAGAACGGCGGGAAGCTCAAGCTTTATCTGAACGTAGAGGCTGCGTGGGCGCAGGGTTACACGGGCGTCAATGTCACCACAGCTATCATGGATGATGGTAGGTATTCTTAGGTAATGAGTAGATGATTCCCCCTGCAGTGGTACCACAAGAACACCGGCCAGAACGGCGGGAAGCCCAAGCTGGATCTAAACGTAGAGGCTGCGTGGGCGCAGGGTTACACGGGCGTCAATGTCACCACAGCTATTAGTCGATCGTATCGCGTGATGCCGGGTCAGAAGAGCATCATCTAATGACTTATAGTTATAAAAGCAGTTCATTTGGCAAAAGTGGGATGGTATTCTCTAAGTTGTTCTTACGTTTGAGTTATCGATTTGTATAAAGCCACCTGCCTAGTTTACTTTTTACTATTTCACGGTAATCGAAAGATACGTTTATCTTATTTCTACCTCGCCTACATTTCTGTATGGGATGGGATGGAATAGTAACCTATTAACCGTACCATTAAATAATACTTGAACGGCTTTTATGAACCATCAAACGATTGAAGGAATGATAAAGGCCTTAGGTTACTCTGACCTTTAAAAGGAAATTGAAGCGCAAATAGGATAACGATTTTATCACTTCTTAAAAGAAAAAAAGAAAAACATTTTTTGTGATAAGTTTTATTTTTCATTTGTAATATTCGGTTTCCAGAAACCAACCTGAATCGTAAATAGAATAGTGATGTCTTATTTTTAAACATTCAAGAAGTTTTATTTTTATTGTTAAAGGCACTGACGAATGAACTATAATTTAATTTTCATTCTTTCTTTTATTTTTAGAAAAAGGTTTCTCCGATCAATTGCACTAAAAGCACATTCCATTAAAGTTCTTTTTATTTATGAGATAGTATAAACCTAATGACTACCTAAGTAAATATTTTGTAATGAAAGAAAATTTAAGATATTTTTCCTTTGCAGGTGTGGACTACATGCACCCGGATTTAAAATTTAATTATGTAAGTATTTTAATTTTACATGCTAATATTTTAAAAATACGTTTTTAAAACTATACCGAATGCCGAGATAAGGATGGCAATACACACAGGAAATACAGGATTTGACAGGCCGTTTTGTACAGAAATGTTTACATTTCTGATACGAACTCAAACTTGCTGTCAATCTCAAGAATTGATTATTATACGGGCCTCAATGAGTTTCAAAGTTTTCTACTTTCCACAATAGCACAAATATTATATTTTCTTTGGCAAAAGTGAGTTAGAGACATAAAAGAATAGTTAATTACTTTTCTGACGGAAGAACTCTAGACATCCTCTTTGTTGCCCACAGCATGGGCGTACCGAGAGGGGGCAGGGAGGGGCAGCCCCCCCTGTATTTTGTTTTCCCCTACTAACTATCAACTTTTGTATATCCGAGTAGTGATTTGAAGTTATCTCAGCGTGAATATAAGTAATACTTTCAGTGCTTCGCAGTAGGAAAGATAATTCATCCACAAAACGCCCCGTACAGAACTTTCCGCAGTTATGTTTCAGCACTTTACTTGGAGTGTTTCTATTTCCTTTATTTTATCACCCATTCTACCCGAGCGAATGTTTCGCGCTTGAATTTTAAATGCGAATGATTTATTCATGGACATGGACACTCTTTTTATGCGCCTAATCCCGGGATAAAGGTAAAAATACATCCAATTTATAATAAGCGAAAATTCGCGCTGGCGTTTTTTGCTTAAATTTTTTATGTCTTTTAAGATCCAGGCTTTTTTCTTATTCAAGGTTTTTAATTTTTTTGCGGTTATTCACTACAATTAGATTAATATTTTGGACAGGATTACAACAGCAATTTTATATTTATTGTTGCCACGATATTTCGAAGCGGTTGCACGCTTCATTCGCTTCACAAGTTTCGGAGCCCTGTATCACATGCAAAGAAATGCCAGTGCAGTGCCTTTTCTATGATAGCTCGCTCTACAGTCAACTCTGGTCTCAATCCCATTTTAACCTGCACTTGAGTCGACAACAACGCAAATAAAAATGCTTAGAACGGTTTTCGCATTATTAGGGTAACCACCCTTCGTAAAGTTTTTAATTTTTAATATCCCCAATGTTGGCGTGGCCCAAAGTTTAAACTCTTGTCTAACTTTTCTTTCATTATTTAAAAAGATTATATAGAATAAAATGAGTTTTATATTCCTTTATTTTCCCTTCTAAATCTTTACTATTCGCAAAGTTTGATAAAAAGTTAGCTATCTCACGTTTGTAGTTCGTTTTCAACTTGAACAACGAAATAAACTATAATACGATACATATACTTACTTACGTAGTACAAATAGGGCCCCATTTACTTATTTAAAATTTATAATAATAATGCATTTTTTCATTGATATTCAGGTATATTCCTTTCATGAGAAGTACACAAACTCCTCTTCCATTTATTCTCCATAATGGAATTCCTCCAAGTAATGGAACTCATGGGGAAATAACCTACTCCAGTTACCAATACACTGACCTAAAAAGCAGTCGGGGCCGTTAACGAGAACGGCGACTCTATGAGTTTCTCATTTCAGAACGTTTCAGCTATATGGCAAGGGTGAACCTAGCGGAAATAGCTTTCCTTCTTAGATTTTCACATAAGTTCATACATAATGTCAGCCTTTATCCTTTACGGGATAGGCAGAGTTCAAAACACTTCAAAACACTAGTAAAAGCGTATTCATCAAGTCTAACAAATATTGGGGAATATTTTGCCCCGCATTTGCAAGCAATAAATTGACCTTTTTATGGCCCCAGCCCCACTGACAAAAACCATACAGGCGTTATTTTATGTACCTATGTATATTTATCCACCTGTTCAGTTTTCGGAGCACTGTCTCACGGGCCAGTTTTATCTCTATAAGACACAGACACCCAGTATCAAACCATGTGTTCTGATTGTACAATTTATTTTCAGAACGCGGAGGCTTCCTATGACTTCAGTAGCAACGACCCATTCCCGTACCCGCGGTACACAGACGACTGGTTCAACAGGTACCTAATGTTTATTACGTACTTTACTATATCAGCCACAACAGTAGGTACTATATCAGCCACAACAGTAGTTACTATATCAGCCACAACAGTAGTTACTATATCAGCCACAATAGTAACTAACGATACTAAGTACCGCGTACGTGGGCCATTGATATACAGGGTGTAAAAAAAAATACTACCTTTTAACCACATGTTCTACTGATGATACCAAACAACTTTCCCAAAGCACAAAAATTTTCGAAAATTTTTTTTGCCTTTTCCATACAAAACTGCAGATCCCGGAGAGCATCTTTGTATGGAAAAGGCAAATTTTTTTTTTTGATCTAAAATCGATGTGCTTTGGGAAAGTTGTTTGGTATCATTATTAGAACATGTGGTTTAAAGGAACGTAGTACTTTTTTTTACACCCTGTATAATGTTCTAAAACACAAGTGGCCTACCCTAATTGGGGGTTATTATGCCATAATAACAACGCTTCCTCGGATTGGCGAATTTACGATGATCATTTATGATTTATGAATATGATTTATGATGATCATTAAAATACATAGAAGAAAGCTAAATTTTAATATTTAACTAAATAGACAAACAAAGCTGAATCCACAGTCCTCTGACGTAACAATTTGTGGGTAGTTGACTCAACAACCTTTTGTGTTTGCGTCTTGATATCAGATGTTCTGAATGGCTCTGTCAGAGGCAGACGATCTTCAGACCAAAGTCTAGAGCATTATGTCTACGCCGCCGAGAAGTTGAATCGAATCTCTTATCTTAATGGATTTCAAGGAGACAAGCTTTTGTATAATTTAGTAATAGTAATCCTAAAATAATAACGACCATTAGGATTTTAGGATTACTATTAGGCTTTTCGAGTTAACACGCTTACAATGCAGAGTGAATAAGTGTATTATATTTGTAAAATGTTGACGCTGAAAGAGCCTTTTTAGGCTATTTTTTATCGAGGGATAAATTGTTTTAAAGAGCTGGTCTAAACTTTGCCAATCGAAACACAAAATAACAATCAATATTTAATTTTCACTACGCTCCCCAATTTAGAGAAAGATACCCAGGTAGGTATTAGCTTTGGATATGGCTCATTCATATTGCTCAAGTTACCGTATCGAAATAAAATGCTCACATTAATGGACCTATGGAAATTAATATTCCATTTTGGTAATTTCTTACCAAATTAAGGATAATTTATTTTGCCTCGAAGCTTATAGAGGCTCAAATTCTATTTGTAAAGCAAGTTAGCTACTTATTAGTATTAAATTACTTAGGCTCGTATTTATAAAGCGATCTCAAGATTGAGAGCAATATTAAGTATGGATTTTGTACTGAAATGACATTTCTAATATGAACTCAAACTAGCTGTCACTCTTGAGATCTGATTATAAATACGGGCCTTAATTTTATATATTTTTTATAAGTCGAGATATTTTTCTACACGTGTAGGAGAGTGGGTAGGTACAAGATAAAAGCTAAATTTTATTTTCCCTCAAACTTTAGTAAAACTGAAGGTAACGAATTTAAGAGTAAACAGAAACAGTATTTTATCCTTGAATTGTAATTTATAAGAATAAGAAATTCTTATTGCTTAGTAGAAACAACGTTGTTGTAGAGAAGAAAACAGAATTAAAGTTTACGTGGGAATAATATTGGTATAATGCTAAGGGCCAGTTCACACCGAGAAGCGATGCGACGCGACGCGGCACGAAGCTGCTTGAAGATGCATTTCGTTGTTCCAAGAAGTCCACGAATGGGCTGCACCACGCGAAGTACTATATAACCAAGATATAGGGGTGCAGTTTAGGTATAATTGAATCCCTCAGGAGCATTATGGCAGATTATGGAAGGTTAGATGTCAATGCACTATAACGCTTCAAGGTTATCTTAGTGCGATATCCCACATAATCCGATTAGCCCTGGTAACGCTACATTCTCCCCACTTTAGACCGTCTCCTTGATTAATGTTCCACAAAGTTTTAAGCACATCTGGATACAGGCGGGGAAAATGGAAGACAGTATCATATCATATCATATCATCTTTATTGGTAAATATAATTTACAGGTCATTTTATAATAATCTTATCATACATAATCTCTATACTTATAAAATCGTTTGTCCTTACTGACTGATTGACTGATTCATCAACGCAGAGCCTAAACTGCTAAAGCTAGAATCGTGAAATATGGAGAGCAGGTTCCTTTTATAACGAAACCTACCACTAAGAAAGGATTTTTGGATTTTCCCCCCTTAAAGGGGTAAAAAGGGGGTGTTAAGTTTATATGAAAGTCCGTCAATTTTGAAGGTAGGATCTTCTAATTTTGTATTAAGGCTAATAATTAAAAAATAATTTATACGTGTTTCAGCATTTTTGTATTTTTCACCCCTAAGAGGGTTAAATAGGGGATGGAAGTTTGTATGGAAATTCTGTCAATTTTGATGGCAGGATCTTCCAATTTTGTTTTTGGGTTAAGGATTAAAAAATAATGAACACGTATTTCAGCGTTTTTGTATTTTCCACCCCTAAGGGGGTTAATTAGGGGATGGAAATTTGTATTGAAATTCCGTCAATTTTAAAGATAGGAACAGCGTGGGAACTCAATCCCACGGGAAAACTCTTAGCTGCGGGTGAAACCGCGGGGCGGAAAGCTAGTAATACATAAAAAAAATATACTCAACGTATATTTAGCAGTTCATCAATTGAGTAGAACGCCTGCTCAATTAGCCATTTTTTGAGCCTAATTTTAAAGCTATTGTCACTTCTTGCATCAGTGATATCTGGAGGCAACTTATTGTATACCTTTGGTCCGATAACATATATTAACTTGCCAGTTTTTTGAGTCTGTGTTTAATGGGAACTAGATCATTATTTCGTGTGCTATACAGAGAGACTTGGCTGTGAAAGACGTCTGGTTTACAAAAATAAGTAAAGTTTGAGCCTAGTAAAGTTTGTGTTTCGTATTCGATGAAAGATTTGAATGTGAAATAAAGTCCTTATAATATTACGCAAGTAAGGACACATTAGTGACACATGAATTCCTGATGAATAATGGCTGTAAGGGACAGCGTACCACAAACTAATAGAAGTTGCTCAGACATTAAGCGGAACAACTTTTACCAGGAAATTCTTTCAGGAAATGAAAAAAAAAAAAAAACTTCTCCATACAAAATGAGTAGATAGGTAGGTAGGCACTTTGATCTGACAATTTGTATATTTTTGAGTATTTGTTTTTTTTTTCATCAATTTTCCTGTTTCGTTGTCTGAGCATCCCTTATCATTTAGCGTACTGACTTAAATCTTACCTTGTATGTGTATTATTTGTAGCCACGGCACGCGGTGTGCGGGCGAGGTAGCTGCAGCGCGCGACAACGGCGTCTGCGGCGTCGGCGTAGCCTACCACTCCAAAGTCGCTGGTGAGTCACTTCTACTGTTCGTCATCATCATCATCATCAGCCTGTGTCAGTCCACTGCTGGCGTAGGCTTCTCCCATGGCATGCCACTGAGCTCGGTCTTCAGCCATTCTCATCCAATATTTGCCCGCTGTCTCACGAACATCATCAGCCCATGCGTCATGATGCACTTATCTCCATCCACTGTGGATCTCCTGCAGTTCGTTTTGGAAACGATTTTCCTAAGAAATAAGTATATTAAATTATCTGGTAGGTATACCTATGAAGGCTTGTTGAAGGTTGAAACATTATTTGTTCTGAAAGTCTGACGCCTTTTTTACACGATAACGTTTTTACTCAAATTAATTAAAACTTTCCAAAAGTGGTATAGAACTGAATTTAGTTTACTAGGGATCCAGAAAACCTGTAGGAATTAATGTATTTAAAATATCGTATTCAGCGTAATACAAACTGAAATGTTTAATTAAATATGCTCCAAATACAGACACTGAGAAATTACGGCAGCGTTCACGTAAATGTTGCTCAAAGCGTAGCAAGCGAGCAATTTTTAGGTTAAATAAAAGCTCATTTGCCGTAAACAGTATTTGATTAATGTTTAGAACACAATGTACAAAAAATACCAAGCGGAAAAATCTTTTTCTGTAATCACCACAGCAAAACTTAAAAAAACATCTGCGTAAAAAAAGTGAAACGTAAATGAGAATTGTTTGCGAGACAAAAGGTATTTTCAAGACTTATGAGCTTTAGGCTTGACCTCTCACCTTTCCCTTTTTTTAGTGGAATTCCCGAGTGAAGGATTTTACGATACATTTATTTATACATCGTGGTGACACGTGCCTCCGAAACTCCTGACGTTTGATTTCGCTTCAGTGAGCCAAATAATAGAAAACTTTGCTCTTTTGGGAACAAAATACCTATTTCTTAGTCAAGAGACACACCTTAGATTTACGGCACCAGCTGAATCTAGAGGTACAACTGGGATATTTTGGCACCAGCAGAATTATTACTCATTCGGCAACATTCGAATACTCAGCAATGAAAAAATTGTTTCCCTGCAACTCCCTAGGGAATTGGTGTTGCCATCCTTTTATCCATTTTATTATGCAAGGTAATTTAATAATTTGCAGCCACTATTTTTAATCAAGTAAACCTTCCACGAGCATAACTTTTCCCTGCGATCTTACTGTTGTTATTACTTGTATGAGGAAATCTCTAAGGACAAATGAAAAAAAAAATTAGAATGGGAGGCCAAATACTCACTTTGGGTCCAGGGAGCGGAGAGACATGAGATAGCTGGCAGAGAAGCTTGATATTAATTTTATATTTTCAAACCTTCGAGGGAGTGGTTTGTTTGATTTAAATTGCGATTTTGAATGGAGTTTGTTTCAGAGGTAAAAGATTGTGTGAATAAAAAGCAAAAACAAAGCAATTCTTATAGCGGATCTATTCCACCTGCAATAACAGCGGCGCTTTGTGAAATGAATTTTATAAAAATAGCTGCATAATAAACTCTTTATAAAACAAAAGGAAGACAAAGAAAAATCATAGTTGTGAAAACTTTTATTCTCTAGAACCAGGCACTTTATTATTCTCTTTTTCTGGTCATTTTTACTTTAATAATCTAGCATTGTGTAGGCGTTTATTTAAAGTAAAAAAGAAGTAAAAAGAAACTCGTAGCTAACAGATTTCTGGTTCGTAGCTGTGTGCTACGATTCGTAGATAGCGCTACGTATTTACTGTCCACATAGCTACTTGATGACAATAATGATAACAGAGAGAGAGATAACGTGAATGATAACGTGAACACACGATATCAAAATAACTATGAGTACGTACTCACTACGTTCCGTATAATACGTCAATACTTTTTTCAGCGGTTTTGGGGTCTTGGGAATAAAACTAAAAATGAACTGAAAAAAAAAAACAATAAGTAGTTGTGCTTCCGTATCAATAACGAAACACCCCCTAAGCTTTAGCATGAAATCAAATTATGACCCTGTATTTCTATCTACGTACATCCACGTGTTCAGGAATATGATTAATGAGGTTGTCTACAAAGTTAGCTCGCAGTAATGGAAGTGATCTAGCCTCATAATTGTGCTTTTCATTATACTAATTTATATCACGACCCACGTAATTCCATATGAACATTAATTAATTGAATATAATAAGCTACGAAATATAAAATGTTACATGTTGTAGGATATTACATATAGGATAAAATAAATTTGATTCATATTTAAAAGGTGGAAATTCTGAAAACCCATTTTAAAAACTGAGTAATTTTAAAACTTCATTAAATAAAGGAGTAAAAATTTGTAGCTTGACTTCTTCGCTGAAATAGCAAGATTCAGAGATAAAAAAATTATGAACGGTGTCGGTATATAAAGCTATCAAAGTGCAATTATTAATTTCCGATGGTCTTCCCTGAATCAACCATCAACGTCAAATCAAATAAAAAAAAAATTAAGAACTGGTACATTTACAAATATATGATTCCTGGTCCTCGAACTAGGATCCCCTGTACTATGAGGAATCAGGTCCTTCAATCCGTTTGAACGTGTTTTCTATCTTCTTCCCACCTGGATTTAAGTAAATATACGTAGAACTGCAAAGTACCTACGACTTTTGTAGCTTTTCCTTTACATTAATTGTACAATCTTCCTTGACGTTTCAAAATTAATCTCGCTAAAGTAACATCAAGAGAATTAAAGTATTGAGTGTTTATTGTCAATATTTAATGAAAAGTTATTTTGAAGTTTGATTTAATAACCTCAGTTCAATAATGGGGTAAAATTAATGGGGTCGTTATTAGACTTTCATCCCACTTCTTCTGCGGCAATTGATTTATTTTCTGTTTGTTTTCTTGCGATTTAATGCTTAAAGAGCGTCAACGACCTCTTAAACGAGCGCTTTTGTCACATCAGACAAGTTTTGAGGGTCGTTATAGAAAGAATTATTTATTGCTTTATTATTTAACAAAAATAGTTTAGATGACACAAATATCACAGACTATTTTTATAAAAACATGCTTTACTTTACTATGATAGCGCAAAATGTCAATACTCATAGACGCAGAAGGGATTTTTTCAACATGAATATTCATCCCATCCTAGTTAAAAATATCTTTTAGCTTTTCTTTAAAGGATAGGACTTTTTCGTTTGTCGACCTATGTTCCTTAGGGAAAGTTGTTCAGTTTCATGGGTAGATTCACACATTTCTCGATGCATATACCCTTTCTGTTACACCCTGTATAAAATTGAACAACTCTTCCTAAAAATTATAAGTCGTTTAAGAATATCCTCCTAAACAAAATCACTCGAATGGCAGGCTTCGGCTTCCGAAATTCATCGTACGAAGCCATACAGAGGATATATTATATAACGCAGAAATTTATTGACACAGACTTGAGGGTTCGATGAAGGGCACATTGAAGACTTTCCACGACTCGTTCGTGCAGATGAACACATTTGACATTATTTGCGAAGATTCAATATTGACTTTCATATTGAATTGAACAATCTGTACATTGCCTGTCGTGTTATTTATTTAATGTGTTTTGTAATGTTTTAAATAAATCGGCTACAATACCTACGACAAACCTAGTAGACAAACTTTTCTTAATTTTTCAAAGACGTGGCAAAAAGCTGCTTAACTAGTTTTGACATGAATGGAAAGAGCCTTCATCAAAAGAAAACACCAGTAATTGTTCTCAAAGTTCATTGTTCTTTATATTTATATAGGGTTCATTACCTATATATATTGAATACCTAAATTGTTTATCCTTTTCACAGGAATAAGAATGCTGGACCAGCCTTACATGACGGACCTGATAGAAGCCAACTCGATGGGCCACGAGCCCCACAAGATCCACATCTACAGTGCGTCCTGGGGGCCTACTGATGACGGCCGGACTGTCGACGGGCCTCGCAATGCCACCATGAGGGCTATCGTGCGAGGAGTCAATGAGGTGAGGGATACGCAAGTGTTGACCCACTGCAGGACAAAGATCTCTCTCGCTTCCTTCTACTTTTCTCGGCCCAGTGCTAGTCCTTGTCAGTCTTTTAGTTCCTACGCAGAGGGTCCCGGGTTCGTTTTCCGGTCGCGTAGATATTTGAATGATGAATTTAAATGCCTGTTCTGGGTCTGGGCGTTTTTTGTGGTTGTTTTGTATATGTCCATGATACCCGATAGCCTTTCAGTCCGCACAAAATTTGTCCGAAGCTGCAACTTATAATTTAAGCTTGTAACACTACCAGCACAGCTGTCATATTTCTGTATTTCGATCCAAGAACTTATTTCGTTTCATGTTATTATTTAAACTAAAGCATTCTAAGAAAACCAAGTCCAACGTTCGGTCAGGCCACCCACCACCCTCCCACCTGCCAAAAAAAAAAAACCCTCAGCTCTTCTAAAAATATCCCTTTGATGGGGTGTCGTCAGTCCGGACAAGTGAACAAAATAACCTATTGTTATTTACTGGTTCCCAGCGGTAAGAAAGTGCGTAGGAGGATTATAAAGTATGATAAAATATTCATGGTTGTGGCGCCGTCTGAGGATTTACACTTCAAGGTGTTGGAATTAATTATTTTAATAAACTCACACGTGCTTCTGAGAA
This sequence comes from Scrobipalpa atriplicella, assembly GCA_029255725.1. Lineage (NCBI taxonomy): Eukaryota > Metazoa > Arthropoda > Insecta > Lepidoptera > Gelechiidae > Scrobipalpa > Scrobipalpa atriplicella. The sequence goes on from JARACY010002567.1 coordinate 37,437, forward strand.
TTTCGCTAGCCGATTTAAAATAGATAAAAGCCTAATATGATTTTCGGCGCCTTAGTTACTTATTCATGTATGCTTTTAAGCTTCGGTGGTTCATTATTGTATGTAATAATTTATAAATGAAATAATTAATAACACATCAAATATTCGGAGCTGTTTTTTGATCATATTTATTTACTCTAAGTAAATTTAATATTACTATATGGGTCTTTTTTGTATACTGTACAAAAGTTGTAGTGCCTGAAATAAACTATAATTATTTTTTTAATTTTAATTTAATTTTTTAATACCGACTGTTTTGCCTCTCCACGAGATATCCTCCCTTAAGAGTCTCACATATCAGTGATTCTTCGCATAACTATAATGGACTTACCTTACCTAAGCAACATATCGCCTGATTTAAATAAGTAGGTAATTCGCTAAGCTTTCACTCGGATCTCTGAAAATAGCGTACGTGTGGGTACTGAAAGAAACAATTCGTTTTGGTTTACAAAAATAGATATCTCACACGACAGCGGCTTATTTCTCAAGAGACACAGAGACGTCATCATAAAGCTCATAATATCATATTATTATGAAATAATGAGAGAACCCGTAAAATTTTGTTAACCATGCCTATATATAGACGATGTCGTGGGACATAGGTATGCTGGAATATCTTTCACCCTCACCTTTTAAAGAGTTCAAGTTATATTTATTTTAGAAGATACTATTTATTTTGGCCTAGTGCGGTGTCTTCATTCTCTTTGTATTTGTCCAAGCATTTCTGTGAAGTATTCATTGAAGATGGCGGCGAGATTGCGCGGGAATTTCCATTAAGGTAGGCGTCACAAAAATACTGGAGCTGAGGGTTGTGGGTTTCAGATAAACACTTTTTTCGACTGGGATCGGAAAGGGGCCGGTGTTTATATAGGTAACCTATGGAAACGTATCAAGATGTAAGGAAATTGATTTTGAAAATATCTTTATGAAATGCTTGGACAAATACAAAGAGAATGAAGACACCGCACTAGGCCAAAAATAAATAGTATCTTCTAAAATAAATATAACTTGAACTCTTTAAAAGGTGAGGTGAAAGATATTCCAGCATACCTATGTCCCACGACATCGTCTATATATAGGCATGGTTAACAAAATTTTACGGGTTCTCTCATTATTTCATAATAATATGATATTATGAGCTTTATGATGACGTCTCTGTGTCTCTTGAGAAATAAGCCGCTGTCGTGTGAGATATCTATTTTTGTAAACCAAAACGAATTGTTTCTTTCAGTACCCACACGTACGCTATTTTCAGAGATCCGAGTGAAAGCTTAGCGAATTACCTACTTATTTAAATCAGGCGATATGTTGCTTAGGTAAGGTAAGTCCATTATAGTTATGCGAAGAATCACTGATATGTGAGACTCTTAAGGGAGGATATCTCGTGGAGAGGCAAAACAGTCGGTATTAAAAAATTAAATTAAAATTAAAAAAATAATTATAGTTTATTTCAGGCACTACAACTTTTGTACAGTATACAAAAAAGACCCATATAGTAATATTAAATTTACTTAGAGTAAATAAATATGATCAAAAAACAGCTCCGAATATTTGATGTGTTATTAATTATTTCATTTATAAATTATTACATACAATAATGAACCACCGAAGCTTAAAAGCATACATGAATAAGTAACTAAGGCGCCGAAAATCATATTAGGCTTTTATCTATTTTAAATCGGCTAGCGAAATTCTCAGAAGCACGTGTGAGTTTATTAAAATAATTAATTCCAACACCTTGAAGTGTAAATCCTCAGACGGCGCCACAACCATGAATATTTTATCATACTTTATAATCCTCCTACGCACTTTCTTACCGCTGGGAACCAGTAAATAACAATAGGTTATTTTGTTCACTTGTCCGGACTGACGACACCCCATCAAAGGGATATTTTTAGAAGAGCTGAGGGTTTTTTTTTTGGCAGGTGGGAGGGTGGTGGGTGGCCTGACCGAACGTTGGACTTGGTTTTCTTAGAATGCTTTAGTTTAAATAATAACATGAAACGAAATAAGTTCTTGGATCGAAATACAGAAATATGACAGCTGTGCTGGTAGTGTTACAAGCTTAAATTATAAGTTGCAGCTTCGGACAAATTTTGTGCGGACTGAAAGGCTATCGGGTATCATGGACATATACAAAACAACCACAAAAAACGCCCAGACCCAGAAACAGGCATTTAAATTCATCATTCAAATATCTACGCGACCGGAAAACGAACCCGGGACCCTCTGCGTAGGAACTAAAAGACTGACAAGGACTAGCACTGGGCCGAGAAAAGTAGAAGGAAGCGAGAGAGATCTTTGTCCTGCAGTGGGTCAACACTTGCGTATCCCTCACCTCATTGACTCCTCGCACGATAGCCCTCATGGTGGCATTGCGAGGCCCGTCGACAGTCCGGCCGTCATCAGTAGGCCCCCAGGACGCACTGTAGATGTGGATCTTGTGGGGCTCGTGGCCCATCGAGTTGGCTTCTATCAGGTCCGTCATGTAAGGCTGGTCCAGCATTCTTATTCCTGTGAAAAGGATAAACAATTTAGGTATTCAATATATATAGGTAATGAACCCTATATAAATATAAAGAACAATGAACTTTGAGAACAATTACTGGTGTTTTCTTTTGATGAAGGCTCTTTCCATTCATGTCAAAACTAGTTAAGCAGCTTTTGCCACGTCTTTGAAAAATTAAGAAAAGTTTGTCTACTAGGTTTGTCGTAGGTATTGTAGCCGATTTATTTAAAACATTACAAAACACATTAAATAAATAACACGACAGGCAATGTACAGATTGTTCAATTCAATATGAAAGTCAATATTGAATCTTCGCAAATAATGTCAAATGTGTTCATCTGCACGAACGAGTCGTGGAAAGTCTTCAATGTGCCCTTCATCGAACCCTCAAGTCTGTGTCAATAAATTTCTGCGTTATATAATATATCCTCTGTATGGCTTCGTACGATGAATTTCGGAAGCCGAAGCCTGCCATTCGAGTGATTTTGTTTAGGAGGATATTCTTAAACGACTTATAATTTTTAGGAAGAGTTGTTCAATTTTATACAGGGTGTAACAGAAAGGGTATATGCATCGAGAAATGTGTGAATCTACCCATGAAACTGAACAACTTTCCCTAAGGAACATAGGTCGACAAACGAAAAAGTCCTATCCTTTAAAGAAAAGCTAAAAGATATTTTTAACTAGGATGGGATGAATATTCATGTTGAAAAAATCCCTTCTGCGTCTATGAGTATTGACATTTTGCGCTATCATAGTAAAGTAAAGCATGTTTTTATAAAAATAGTCTGTGATATTTGTGTCATCTAAACTATTTTTGTTAAATAATAAAGCAATAAATAATTCTTTCTATAACGACCCTCAAAACTTGTCTGATGTGACAAAAGCGCTCGTTTAAGAGGTCGTTGACGCTCTTTAAGCATTAAATCGCAAGAAAACAAACAGAAAATAAATCAATTGCCGCAGAAGAAGTGGGATGAAAGTCTAATAACGACCCCATTAATTTTACCCCATTATTGAACTGAGGTTATTAAATCAAACTTCAAAATAACTTTTCATTAAATATTGACAATAAACACTCAATACTTTAATTCTCTTGATGTTACTTTAGCGAGATTAATTTTGAAACGTCAAGGAAGATTGTACAATTAATGTAAAGGAAAAGCTACAAAAGTCGTAGGTACTTTGCAGTTCTACGTATATTTACTTAAATCCAGGTGGGAAGAAGATAGAAAACACGTTCAACGGATTGAAGGACCTGATTCCTCATAGTACAGGGGATCCTAGTTCGAGGACCAGGAATCATATATTTGTAAATGTACCAGTTCTTAATTTTTTTTTTATTTGATTTGACGTTGATGGTTGATTCAGGGAAGACCATCGGAAATTAATAATTGCACTTTGATAGCTTTATATACCGACACCGTTCATAATTTTTTTATCTCTGAATCTTGCTAT
>JARACY010002568.1:0-41434 GCA_029255725.1 Scrobipalpa atriplicella
TAAAGCAATCGGGAGCTAAAGCTGTGCTGAATGTGCTGGAAGTGCAGAGTGTTTTAAGACAAAACATTAAAGTAACAATGATTGGCTGAATGTTATATTGATTATTTTCTTCGCATATTTTTTTCGATACGTTTTGTATTTATTTTTCGGTAACTAATTTTAACATTAGTGATGACGTTGTGTCACATGCTGGCCTGTGTGTAAAGTCCGACCAACCACCTGAAAAACCCATTATAATTTTACTAGCTTTCCGCCCCGCGGTTTCACCCGCAGCTAAGAGTTTTCCCGTGGGATTGAGTTGACGGAATTTCAATACAAACTTACATCCCCTATTTAACCCCCTTAGGGGTGGAAAATACAAAAACGCTGAAACACGTGTTCATTATTTTTTAATCTTTAGCCCAAAAACAAAATTGGAAGATCCTGCCATCAAAATTGACGGAATTTCCATACAAACTTCCATCCCCTATTTAACCCTCTTAGGGGTAAAAAATACAAAAACGCTGAAACACGTATAAATTATTTTTTAATCATTAGTCTAAATACAAATTTTGAAGATCCTACCTTCAAAATTGACGGACTTTCTTACAAACTTCAACCCCCCTTTTTACCCGTTTAGGGAGGGAAAATCCGGAAATCCTTTCTTAGTGGGAAGTTACGTTTTAAGAGGAACTTGCTCTCTAAGTTTAACGATTCTAGCTTTAGTAGTTTAGGCTCTGCGTTGATGAATCAGTCAGTCAGTCAGTAAGGACAAACGATTTTATAAGTTTAGATTAAGTCAAAGTCACGCAAAGAGTTTTACATTAGTAAAAGTAGAGCTAAATTATTTCAATGACAATGTTAAATGCAAACAATAAATCAACAAAGTAACAACCTGAAAAGAAATAGGCTACACCTGAAACTACTGTACTAGATTTATAACAAAAGGTTTTCAATAAATACAAACTTAAAGTTTTTATTATTATTGAAAAATATTACGTTTGTTGTGTCCATGTAAAAGGTAAAATGGGCGTAATAATATGTATTTGAATTTATTAAGCACGTCTAGTCGCCCGTGAAATTGATTGAGTTGAACAATTTGGGTATGATAATCCAATTGAAAAATTATAAATATTGTATGTTTTTTTATCTGTATTTTGCGTTGTCCATACAACCAAGGAATGGGCAGCTGATAAGTGTGATGAGATTAGTAGGGAAGCACCCCGCAATTGGTAAACGTCTAATATACATTTGGCCAGGATTTTCATAGCTGAAATGATGATACACTCCAGCACTGGAAACAGATCTTATGATCATTTGCGAAGTCTATATTTCTCGTTAAGTTACATAAGCATAACTATTTCCTACACCAATTCTCGGAACCACAGAAACCGTAGACGTCCGTACCGAGACGAAAAAGTTAAAAGATAAAACGTGGCTTTAAAAGCATAAACAAGTAACAGATGGTGTCTAAATTTAGTCAATACTTTCTCGCGTGTTTTGGCAACGGCTCCCAAAACAACATTCTACTAAGGGTGTAATCGCAATGCAACACATTTGGAATACATTCGCTGTATGTAAGGCAACAATACTCGTTCGCATGCAGCTACTTTATATATAGGGGGACTTATACAAGTGACCGATGATGCTTAAAATTAAGAATGTGATTGTAATAACAAGAAACATTCTTCAGAGGACCATCGTCAAATCGAATTTGAAGATACGATCAGATGATTGATTTACATTGGGGAAAGTTGTTTGTTATAATCACCCACCATGTAACTAGTTTTTAGTATCGGCGACTAGTGAAATATTTCCCCTTGAAGAGGGATTAGTACATTTTTCTCAGCTCAAAAAAGTTTATAATAACACATGCGTGGTTTGGAAAGAGCATTTCTCAAAAGTCTGTGATATGATACCTATTTGGCTTTGATTTCCATTTCTATAGTATGTATTTCTCTTTCTATCTTGGCAACCGCAGATAAGTAATTTCTACTTTAGAACTGTATGAAATCTAGTATAGCTATTTCCGATTTCCAACATTTGCCAAATGATATTGTAATTCATGCTTCTGGTATCTTTGCATTAAAGTCAAATTCCAGAAGTGTGTCTTGGTATGTTCGTCCCTGTCTGTATAAAATGTGTATCTGTCAATGTCATGTTTGTTATGGTTACTTAGTTGAATAAGATCTATTTATCATGTCCGTACGTCAGCAGTCTATTAATACGATAACATTGTTTAATATGCTAACAGATAATGTACTTCATTGTGGTAATCATTTCTTGCATTAGCTGGTTATTTGGTAGATTTTCTGAAGGAGACAAATTGCCTATGGAACTGATCATTACTATTTGGGATCTTTGTAACTGAAAAATGTTAATTATAGTCAGGCAGACGTACGGACATGATAAATAGATCTTATTCAACTAAGTAACCATAACAAAACATGACATTGACAGATACACATTTTATACAGACAGGGACGAACATACCAAGACACACTTCTGGAATTTGACTTTAATGCAAAGATACCAGAAGCATGAATTACAATATCATTTGGCAAATGTTGGAAATCGGAAATAGCTATACTAGATTTCATACAGTTCTAAAGTAGAAATTACTTATCTGCGGTTGCCAAGATAGAAAGAGAAATACATACTATAGAAATGGAAATCAAAGCCAAATAGGTATCATATCACAGACTTTTGAGAAATGCTCTTTCCAAACCACGCATGTGTTATTATAAACTTTTGAGCTGAGAAAAATGTACTAATCCCTCTTCAAGGGAAATATTTCACTAGTCGCCGATACTAAAAACTAGTTACATGGTGGGTGATTATAACAAACAACTTTCCCCAATGTAAATCAATCATCTGATCGTATCTTCAAATTCGATTTGACGATGGTCCTCTGAAGAATGTTTCTTGTTATTACAATCACATTCTTAATTTTAAGCATCATCGGTCACTTGTATAAGTCCCCCTATATATAAAGTAGCTGCATGCGAACGAGTATTGTTGCCTTACATACAGCGAATGTATTCCAAATGTGTTGCATTGCGATTACACCCTTAGTAGAATGTTGTTTTGGGAGCCGTTGCCAAAACACGCGAGAAAGTATTGACTAAATTTAGACACCATCTGTTACTTGTTTATGCTTTTAAAGCCACGTTTTATCTTTTAACTTTTTCGTCTCGGTACGGACGTCTACGGTTTCTGTGGTTCCGAGAATTGGTGTAGGAAATAGTTATGCTTATGTAACTTAACGAGAAATATAGACTTCGCAAATGATCATAAGATCTGTTTCCAGTGCTGGAGTGTATCATCATTTCAGCTATGAAAATCCTGGCCAAATGTATATTAGACGTTTACCAATTGCGGGGTGCTTCCCTACTAATCTCATCACACTTATCAGCTGCCCATTCCTTGGTTGTATGGACAACGCAAAATACAGATAAAAAAACATACAATATTTATAATTTTTCAATTGGATTATCATACCCAAATTGTTCAACTCAATCAATTTCACGGGCGACTAGACGTGCTTAATAAATTCAAATACATATTATTACGCCCATTTTACCTTTTACATGGACACAACAAACGTAATATTTTTCAATAATAATAAAAACTTTAAGTTTGTATTTATTGAAAACCTTTTGTTATAAATCTAGTACAGTAGTTTCAGGTGTAGCCTATTTCTTTTCAGGTTGTTACTTTGTTGATTTATTGTTTGCATTTAACATTGTCATTGAAATAATTTAGCTCTACTTTTACTAATGTAAAACTCTTTGCGTGACTTTGACTTAATCTAAACTTATAAAATCGTTTGTCCTTACTGACTGACTGACTGATTCATCAACGCAGAGCCTAAACTACTAAAGCTAGAATCGTTAAACTTAGAGAGCAAGTTCCTCTTAAAACGTAACTTCCCACTAAGAAAGGATTTCCGGATTTTCCCTCCCTAAACGGGTAAAAAGGGGGGTTGAAGTTTGTAAGAAAGTCCGTCAATTTTGAAGGTAGGATCTTCAAAATTTGTATTTAGACTAATGATTAAAAAATAATTTATACGTGTTTCAGCGTTTTTGTATTTTTTACCCCTAAGAGGGTTAAATAGGGGATGGAAGTTTGTATGGAAATTCCGTCAATTTTGATGGCAGGATCTTCCAATTTTGTTTTTGGGCTAAAGATTAAAAAATAATGAACACGTGTTTCAGCGTTTTTGTATTTTCCACCCCTAAGGGGGTTAAATAGGGGATGTAAGTTTGTATTGAAATTCCGTCAACTCAATCCCACGGGAAAACTCTTAGCTGCGGGTGAAACCGCGGGGCGGAAAGCTAGTAAAATTATAATGGGTTTTTCAGGTGGTTGGTCGGACTTTACACACAGGCCAGCATGTGACACAACGTCATCACTAATGTTAAAATTAGTTACCGAAAAATAAATACAAAACGTATCGAAAAAAATATGCGAAGAAAATAATCAATATAACATTCAGCCAATCATTGTTACTTTAATGTTTTGTCTTAAAACACTCTGCACTTCCAGCACATTCAGCACAGCTTTAGCTCCCGATTGCTTTAATGAAGAATAAAGAACACCTTTCAAAATTATTAGTATCGTTTTTTTTTCGTATGAAAATTGCAATTTCAGGTTCCCATGCAGAACAATACCAGCTTCAAAATATTACCGCAGTATATTCTTGACATCTCAATGTACTTGAGTAATGCCTCGTCTGCGCTGTTTGTTTTCCAAACACTCCACAAATGTAGTTTTATAAAGTTGCAGTTGCATCCAAAATATGCGCTTTTGCAGTGATTTGCATTTCGTACTTCATTAAATTTGTTGCGATGATGCAAGTATTTATTTATTTATTTATTTATTTATTGTTTATTGTACACAAGTAACATGAGAAATACAATACACAATGAGAAACGACACAACAGGTACAGCTTATTTCTACTAAGAAATTTCTTCCAGCTGACCTACGGAAGTGATACTTATAATAAGTTAAGTAATTTATAATCGAAATTTTTCATCTGACTGCCTCAGAGAGACTGTTATGTTTTCCATGTGAATGTATGCGAGTACCTAAATATTTATGTAGGTACCGTTTATCAACGGCTTGATAATTTCACCAAATGAGTAGTCGAAAGAATCTTCTTGCAAGTGTCACTTCAAAAAGACTATTTTTGGATTTTTTTGAAGTTCTTGGTTTGTAAAGAACGTGATAGATAAAGCCGTAATATCTCAGTACCGTCTTTACCATAAAGGCACACGGAGCATGTGCCCAGGGCCCCCAGTTTCAGTGGGGCCCCGAAAGGCGGACAAATGCTGACGAGGTCCGCCATGGGTGCTAAACACCAAATGCTGGCATGACAACTCACGCAGCTTAGAAGCTGTGAACAGAAAATTTCGCATCACGTATCTTGGTTTGCGGGTAACCACAGAAGATGTCACTTTTTTCTGAAGAGTAGGTTAGGTACATAGATACAAGGAGACAAAATAAATATTATTTAAATCTACATGACCCTTTTAAATAAACTGGTTCAGACTGTCTGACCAGGACGATAAAGCTGGCTATCATTTGTTTAATTTAATTTAATTAAATAAGTATTGTTTAATTACACTAGACGACGCGTCCTCAGTCCCATGTCGACCTTTGTTAAGCCAGAAATGGAACCCAAATGTTTTAGTCTATTGCAATTGATCTCGAATCCGGTATAGTTTTAGCAGTACAAAGTCCTATCTTAATTGCCCCTTAAAATCTATAAGTCGCGGCGAAATCATTGACGTTTACCTACCCCGCAAGGGACATAGGCGTGATTTATTTGATTCGTCCAAATGACACAGGTTATTATCAACCAATCAACAACGGCCCGAAAACATTCTGGTTATCGCACTCAGAATTGCACGCATTTCTATTTGAACTGTGTTTAGAACAATTAGGCAGGTGCTGAAACAGCGTTACTAGTGGCCAATACGGAGAAACGCAAAAAATTGGAAAGGTTTGGCACAAATTTATTCAATGTTGAAGAACCGACTTCTGTTTTGTTGCGCGTGTATATTTATTGTATTTAGCTGCTGTTGAATTTAGACAAGACCAGTGAGTGGTGAATCACAGAATCGACTATGGAGCGAATTCTTCCAAAAACCTCAAAGGCACTGGCATTCCCACGCCCTGCCAGCATAGACTGAACAGCAACAGCAACTTATCACTGGCTTAACTCAGTCAGATTAGTCTGCTTTCTGATGCAAAAAGAGGTTTAATTAGTATTAATTTCCCAATGAGCACTGTTCTTATACCTTTCACGTGATATTATCACAACAGTTTAAAAAAATGCAACTACTCGTAATTTCTAAAACTGCTAAACAGCTCACGCGAAGATTTATTTCCACCTGACCTGGATAACTCATACCCGCCCGTCAACAAGTAGAGTTTTCCTCAAACAAGACGCCAAAATAACTCAACACAACTCAATAAGTGATGTGATGAGGTCGACAGCAAAGCAAGGCCATGCGTACGTGCTCCCTGCACCGTCAACTGCTGTTTGACTGGCGTCCTATGTGTTGCCATCTTTGATAGAGTTAGATGAATCTGTTGTAATATACCAACATCATTGGCCATAGCATTAGTCGCAGCGCTTGTAGATTATTCAGGGGTTGTTGTATCGCCTTTGGTGGCTATAAAGTCACGACATTTCTTGCCGCATCGATCACAATGTCAGTGGTAGGTAATGTAGCACGACGAAGTATTTTGTTTTCAGGCCCCGGATTATATATTCTGTGGCCCCGTATTGATCTTATGACTCGGGTCGCATTGTAACTTAGATCCCTTCCTCCGACGTAATGTGCTTCATGAAATCTCTAACAGCTAAATATTGCAAATCATGTTTATTTTTCGACTAATGGGAGTTTTTCAGTAATAGTGCATCAACCAGTTAGAGTTATCTTTCTAAATACAGTTATATTTTTTTGTTTCAACCAATATTGTAGTGATTTAGCTATTGTTAAGATAACCAAACTTTTCTGTTGATCCATCTCAGAAAACACATAAGAAAAAAAATGTGTACAACGTTTTACTTTTTTTTTTGTTAATCGCTTCTGGCAACACAGCCACACTTGTTTACATGCTCGTAATCAAGGGGCGTCCACGACCCGATTTCGGTCTATTGATAATGCACTAATGAAACAGGCTAATCGGTTCCGCTATTTAAATTTAACTATACCTAATTACCAAGTTTTCCACGATCTTCTTCTGCACATACATAAAATCACGCCTTTATCCCTAATGGGGTAGGCAGAGCAAAAACGACCTTATCAAAGGTCGTTCCGCCACGTGTGACAAGTTTTGAGGGTTATTATATTACAGATGATTTTGTATATTGCTATAGTGACGGGTTGTCAGCCCATCGCCTAAAATAATAATTCTGCACATAATGTACAAAATATGTTTTTTTTTTCGTTATGTCACCAAAGCGGGTGTGTGAATGGGTGTGTGTATAGTTTTCTTGGAAGCCATTATCGTTAGTGAAAGAAGTCTTGTTGTACTTAAATTGTAGAAGAAAGATTTGTATTTTTTATATGAAAATTACCAGGTGCTTATTTAACTCGTAATTAGAGGAAGCAAATACCATTTTATTCACACTGAATTTAAGTTTGATATAATGCACATGAAACTATTTTTGTTATTGTTTTCCCTAATTTTTCATTTCGATTTTTCTAAAATATTCATGGACACATTCGCTTTCTGCCCATGCCAGAATAAACTTAATTTGTTTTGTTTCCAAAACAGCTTCGGCTTAAAAACAAATACTTTCCCAGATTTGAAAAAAAAAATTACAAGAGAACAGTTATAAAAGGTGTGTGCATTTCTTTTTCGTGGAAGTCATTATCATTAGTAAACAAACATACAGTAGTAAGCTTCCTTCCTATTTATAAGTCTTTTTGTTATTCACAATTCTTTTAGTTACGCTTGCGTAAGTCTAAGTAGCGCGACCCAAAATTCTGGTCTGTTGTTTACGAATGAATGGTTCTCGCGTTTTTTTATCACTAAATAAAGTAGATAATTATTAAGCTTACAGACATAGAATCACAGGTGTCATCGTCGTCCTGAGATATAGGCGTACGGGGAAGGCAAAGAGTCAACGACCAAAAGAAAATCGTTTCGCCATACCTGAAAAATATTCAGTACCAAATTCAGCAGCAGAAATCAAACCCCTCCAAGAATATTTTTTTTAGCATTCTGTCTTTCATGGAAGTATTTTAAATTAAATACTTTACTATCGCGAACAATTTAAATCTAGAAAAATCCATTTATACTACACCTATTCGGAAAGTATATTAGTTCTTACTTGAAAAAAGGGAAGAAAGTACGTAAATCCAAGCGAACGAATATGCGGGCGGCAAAAATATATGGGATTTACTTTCTCCCCTAGGGGAGAAAGTATTTTCTCCCCTCCTTTATTTTTTTTTAAATTCATAATTCAAAACTAGAAACAGGCGGATGCCAAAACACAAAAAGTTTGTATCTCGAAGCCCACAAAATGATACTGGCCACTTACATTTTTTGGCAGTATGTGCTTAGCTTCATTTGCCTCCTTTATATTTTTAAGTAAAAAATATGGTAAAATCAACATGTCCGCGCGAATTCTTTTTCGTTCTTTGATTTATTTAACTTATTCAATGTAAATAAGGTTTTTAGTGTTTTCGATGTAATGTGTAATTGTATTTATTATGTGTTTTGTTTGTTTGTGTTCTGTTCGAATGGATGATGACACTTCAAATGTTCTTAAGATATCTTCTCATGTAAGTGATATCATTCTTTATTTTACAAGGATTTTTAATTATATTTTCCTCATAGGTGTAGTATAAAGCACTATGTATAACTCGGAAGAAAATGCGATTCCCAACTCGTGTGTATTGAGGCCCTCAGCTACGCTTCGGGCCTCAAACTACACCCTTGTGGGAATCGGTCATGTTCTCCACTCGTTAAACAATGTACTATTCTTTTTTACGAGTGGGTGATCCAGCTTCCCTTTCCACCCTTCACCCACCTGCGTCACTAGGAGGGTGAAACGAGGGTCGTTGCTCCCACGGCCTCGAGGGCAACAACCTCAGTCAGCTGTTGCACACTACAGTTATAGACATCTCGCGTTTGACCTACATTGCACACATTGATAGACTACTCGCTAGTCTGCTGGTGACAACTGAATATACAAATTTTCCATTAAATAATCGTGTTTCTAACTATTTGAACCTTGTAGCCCTTCTAGAAGTAATTCTGTTTATGTTTATTATTGGATAACGAAACTTATATCTTTAAACTGTTCGATAAGATTCCAATAATACTTTTTTTTGTTATTGATTGACTTTCGTTTATTTTTTGTGCGCTTCATAAAAATTGTGCAATTTGTTGATTTACACAATTTTGGCGTATAGTCAAAGGACAAACAAGATCCCGGATTCATTTAGTAATATTCATATAGTTGTATTGTAACTAACTGAAGAAGTAAATAAACTCTTCTAACTTGCCAAACGTGGCAAGGGATTTGACACTCTGCTAACCCCATAAGGGAAATACAGACGTGATCATGATATGCATTGGTTAGTATCTAATGACCTGCGCAGTACAGTAATCGCTTACATAACACGTATCTAAATTCGTATGTCGGTCACGTGTAGATCAATTATCACTAACATTGTTAATAGGAAACCAGTCGGCTCAGGAGTCAGGAGTTGAGTAAACAGGGATCCGATCGCGTTTACTTGTACTTTTATGGTAGTCTGCGTCGGTGGTCTAATGATCCACAACACGAGCTCCCTATATGCTTGAACTGAGTCTTATGTTTGATCAGCTTCGGAAAATTTCTTGTGGTGTTGTTTCTAGTTTATTGGTTTTTTTATTTCCATGCTTGACTGGGAGCGATAGAAAAACATAGAATGTTTCAGTTGCCTTTCCTCCCCGGCAAAAGGGATTCGAGGGTTACAATGTATTGTAATTTAGGCGATGGGCTGACAACCTGTCACTATTAGCAATACACAGTTCGATCTGAAATTGCCCTCAATATTTGTAAGAGTACTGTAGCTGTTAGCTTCTTCAATCGCAATCGGAAGGTCATTAGGTATTACTTCTTCAGCTCATTAACATAATCTGTTTTACTTTGTGATGTCAACTGGATGATTGATCACCATTAATTGTGATCACCTACCCGAATTGAGGTTAAGTGATTAGGCGGTAGATAGCCGTTCATTGCCTTTGGTAGCTATGGCTAGAGGTTTTGCGTTCATTCAGGGTGGCAGTCAATCCTATATAGAACTGAATAACTTTCCCCAAATAACATAAATAAATAAAATAGTCCTCCCAACCAATTATTTTCGGTGACGGCGGCCAATCTCCCAGATATCTACAATCTGCGCGTGACTAGTTTTTAGTGCCCAAGTGTTTGCACAACACACAAGGTGCACTCTTTCATTCATTCTGATGGGACAGACTGACTGACACGATGAGAGTGAAATCAGGCGAAGGACCGACTAATTCGACAGCATGGATCATCTTACTTTTCGGACAATCAGGTGATCAGCCTTCAATGTCCCAACCAAACTAGGAGCAACAACACAAAGCCACCCACTGGGAATCGAATTCGGGATCTCCGGGTCGAGAGCCCATGGCTCGAGACCACTAGACTACGGAGGCAGTTAAAACAAGTAACATAACATAGATTCGACACACGCGGTGAACCTGTGACATTTGGAATGCCAGCCAACTGACGAGCTACCGCAGACCTTGCTCGGGTCATAAACCAGGCGCAGAATTACAACCGGCACCACCACCATCCTTTCCTCTGTAGCAACCGGCTCTTATCTCACAAACTGATCAATATCTTTAACTGGTTGCAAATCTCGCCGGTAGCGACGGATGCAGCAAGATGATTTTCATACCCGCCGTTTATCACCGTTTGTTTTTTTCTTCACTTCCCGTGTAGTTGACGGTATCCTGCGTGTACGCATATAAGTTTAATGAGCATGCGTTGAGAATGCATACCTCCATGCTGGACTAGGAGTGATAAAAAGACATAGAATGTGCCAGCTGCTCTTTTTCCCGTGCATATTACAAAAGGTGTAAAATCAATGCTGGACTAGGAGTGAAAGAAAAACATAAAATTTGCCAGCTTCTTTTCTTCTCGAGCATATTGTGAAAGCCAATTGAGGAATGCTAGATTTCGGTATACGGAGAAGAACCTTTCACCACAGCAGCTACTACTATCCTTTCTGAAATCATCCTCAAGCAGTTGTCAACTTGTCAGACGTGTTGGTTTTTAATAAGCCGTTGATGCTTTACCTACCCCGTAAGAGATAAGGCATACTTATATGTTTGTATGTTTTTTTCTTCACTCATGTCCCGTGTAGTTGCTTGTATCCTGCGTGTACGCATGTCAGCTTAATGAGCATGCGCGAGGGTCGACATTAATGGCGGCCATATCTCAAGCCGTTAGTTCAAAATAGACACCTTGAACGTCATAGCTATTTTTGCAGAATGTTTGTAAATGCAAACCCTTTTCCTATGAAATTAAAATCAATGATCACTAGTAGAAGCGAGCCTCCCAAAGAACGAAAAATGATCAGACTATATGATTATGGATATTAAAGGTGGTTTTCACGGTGATGCCTGTAACTATTTTGCTGACTGGTTGAGTTTCTGCTTTTTTATCGTTCCTATGAAAGCACGGTAATGACTCCATGACCAGGTGACTTTGCGAGTACTTTACATCGAAATTTAAAAAATGGGGCAATTTTGTACGGAGATGGTGTATTTTTTATTAATTTATAGAAAAGCTTTGTAAAAGTCATCTAAAATAATACCCAACCTTCTTATACTTGTAAAGTTGGTTAAATTCCTTGGTTGTAGCGAATGTATCAAATTCAATTTTGCATTGTTGTTTGCATTACAAAGTAATTTCCATAACTATAAATTGTGAAAGGTGACCAACGTAACCCACTAAAATAGCCTTAGAAATGTACCAAGGAATATATTAACGTTATCTATCACACCATTCTTGGAAGTGTAAGTAATCGTGAAATTACCAGTTCTAGTCGTTTAATCATTGTATTGTATTTGTCGAATGAGAAATGCTTCTAACGCACGCACAGCTGTGGGAAATGTGAAAGAAATGAGCATTATTATATAGAAAATTAAGTATGATAACCATGTTTGTTCTTTATGTAAGGCATTGAGGTTATTGTAGAACAATAATATTAGATTGTTGTTCAGTTTTGTAAAATTTGGTTATAGCACCAGCATCGTTGCCAGAATATTGCTGAAGGTACCTCAATTATATTATTTTGTGTTCTAGTTGGTTTCATCTCGTACTAACGGAGTTAGGTCCGCCTTTTCTCCTTTACTTTGATTTCTTTTTCTTGTCCCATTTATTGGGAGTCGATTTTCCTTGAAATTCGAGATTGTTCTGAAACTTCTAGTTTGTTTCCTTGGGCAGGTTAAGTACCTTTCGAGATACTAACATCCATGTTTGTTTAGGGCGGCCTTAACCTATTTACCTTGTGGAACTTTTAAATTATGTATGTTCTGATTTTGCAAAATGTCGAACATTTCTTTTCGTTTCTAGTTCGTTGCTATGCGCTTCAAAATTAGCGCTGTTTTCCCGTGGCCTCCTTATCTATTGTTTACATTTTCACAAACTGCGGAGTAGAGTTTATCTTATCAAGCGCGAAATGTAAACCTGTTTTGCTCGCTAATCGGTCTAATCACTCGGTTTTGTTTTCAAGTCGGCCATTTTTTTATATTCTTATGTAACGCTATTGATATTTGCGAGTTTTCAAGGTTGCCCTTGTTTTGACTGGGACTGAAAAATACCTACAGATTTTGTTCTGGAAATTAGTTTCAACCCTTCAACTTCAGACAGGGTTGAAAGATTGAATTGTAACTCATAGGTATTTTTTTTGTTTTATCATAAAAAAATACTTATACGTATATTAAAAACAATTCATTTATGTTTAGTTATTTAATAGTTATATCGTTGTTGACTGTTATTTAACTTTTCACCTTGACTCAAAGACATTACAATGAAGCACGTAGCACAACAAACAAATCCTTAAATACATCGTTTCTAGTTATATAAATAGCAAGTGCATATTTTGTGTGCAAGTCTATTTACAAAAGTAACAAGTCTAGAAGATTCCATACAATAATAAATCCAAATTAGACTTGTCTGTTTTTCATTTTTGACATCTAATCTTAACTGCTGAATAGATTTTGACCCAAAGCAGGGCGAAGGATTTTGGGAAAATACCTGATATTTGCGAGAAAACTCCTTTATTCCCGTGAAACCGCGGGGCGAAAAGCTACTTATTTCATGGCTTCACTTCTATTCTGCTCTGGGAGCGCTAATCATAAGCTACTAGTGAAGAGACCCGAGGGTTGAAGTGTATTTATTTGCATTGCAATTTGCAATTAGGCGCGTCGGAAACAACCCCTATTTGCTGTGCTACATAATTCTATGAAACGACCCTCTATGACACACTTGGCGGAAACGGATTTGTTTAATTTCGTTCATTCGATTCTTTGCCTTACCCAGGATTATCTCCAGAATTATCTAGAATTTATACTTAACGTATCAATATATCATGTTTTATGTATCTTCAACTGCGTATATACCAACTTTGTACTGGTAACCAGGTCAGGGATGGTAAACAACATGGACATCGTTGCTGCACCGCTGCATATTGCACACATAGTTGCATCGCATGATAAATAGACGCACAACTGCGTTACTATGTATATTAATGCAGGCTATGAGGAAATAGAAGGGATTAATTGGTGTGTAAATGTATTTGACTGTTTTGAACCTTTGCAATTAACTGTGATAATGATATTTCATTATTTGTAGTAGTCACACGAGAAAAAATATTCTTAACTAACAACACTAACAACAAAATAGGTAGTGATATCGATTCTGGGAAACACATTTCTAAACTTAATTCAGTCCTCTCGGTTCCTTTCTCACTTAAATTAAAATGGAAAACAAACAATTGACTGGACTTCTACGTTTAAATTCGATGATACCTTTACATATAAAAAACATATTTGGACTTTTTGACCCATGTTTCTTTGAGAAAATCCTTCGTTACTTACGAAGTTACGTACTTAGTTTAGCCAGTGAGCCAATATTGACAATATTAGTGGACATTAATATGGAAACAACATGACCCAGCTCAGCTTTCTAGGTCAGGTCAACCTATTTCTAGACGAGTGCCTTTCTAGAAACTCGTACCGACCCATTACTTACCCAACTACCGTACTGAAGGTGCATTGCCTGAAGGTTACCTAGTACTTATAATTATGCGTTTCTTCTTAAGGAGAGTTATTCAATTTAATGGGAAAGATCAAATCATTCCGTTTGGTTTTATACCTAAAGAAATTCACTGTGTTGTGTATGTGAATTAATAACGGCATACTAATTTCACTCCCACGTTTGAATTTGATACTGACTTCACTACTTTTGAATTTGATATCCACCATAATTATTTGACAACCAGATCTTTCCAGCCTTTATTCTTTTTCGGCTGTTATTTATTTATCAATTTTGTCATAAATTCCTCAAAATGCATCAAAACAAAGATTTCTCACTTCTTCAAATTTTATAATTCTGGTTCCATTCGTTCCATAACAGACACATCATCGTCACGTAATAAACTAAACTGTCCTAGCAGGCAAGGGCACATTTAAACATATAATTTAAAATGTGCAGAGCGATGTGTTCTATTAGCTGAAGAAAACACCGAATGAATGGACTGAAGAGATCATGGAAACACTGTTTTAGGGCTGTGTGGTGTAGAAAGATGGCATAACGTCGCGACCAAGAATTTCATTGAAATTAACAGTAATAAAATAATTGTTTAACAAAATTTAAAAGCGAGTTAACGCAACATAATATTATGCATTTTTATAAATTAAAAGAAACCGGCCACGTCACTCGAATGCCAAACGAACTATGGGCTAGAAGAACTATCGAATGGGAGCCCGCCAATGCTAGGAGAAGACGTGGAAAACCCCGGAAAAGGTGGCGAGACGAACTAGATACTATCTTACGGAATGGAGAGAATTGGCACTAGATCGAGGGAAATAGAAGAAAGGGAGAGACGCCTTTGCTCTGTAATGAAACACCACAGCACAGGCTCATAAATAAATAATAGAAGCTATTATTAGCGAGGATGGACTAGACCCTTTAACTCCCAATAGGTTTCGGATTGGCTTAGTATTCTTTTGTGGGTAATGAAAATTCTACTAACATAATGATTTGTAAAATTATATTTTGTCAAACCAATTCATATTGATACACCAACATTGTTAAAGGCTCAGAAATTTGCGAAGCCATGGAACAGTGAGAAACCTTGCATTATTGTATTCGACCCAATTTCCAAACCAGTCATTGGTTCTGCGTAGGAGTCGCTAATTACCTTCTGAATTCCGAGGCCGACATACTATACCTGCTATAGTTTGATTGGATTCTTGTTGGTTTTGGACTCCAGATTTATTGAGACGTTTAATTTTGAATTTAACTATTTTAAGAGACAAACTTGTGTAGAAACCAGCGCTACTGTCTTAAACTTTAGCACATTCTGAGCTGGGAACCTTTTCGGTGTAACTTTTAGGCTATTTAGTTTTAAGTTGTCTAACTGTAATAACTGGTACCGAATAAATGATCTATCTATCTAGATTAGACGGCAATTCAATATTTTCTCTGCATCACCATCATGCGTACGTACAGTTAACAAGTGTAGGATCCTCACTTTTTAAAACAAAAATACCTTTAAGATTTATCTAGGCGAGCAATGGCAATTAGCTCAGATGATGTTGTAGATGCTAACATCAAAAAACAAAGAAATACTTTGTTTTATCTGGAAATTAAATCATGAATATTAAATCTGAATGTTATATCAGTTACAATCATCATGAGTATTATTTTTGATAGATTGCATTATTTTCAAGATTTCATTCGTGAATTTCGTGATAGATAGCTATAAATACACCGAGATATATTTCAAAGTTTATTATTACGTTGTATGCAAATATGAACATGAACAGCCAGTCCACTTCAACAATTAAATAATCTGATATATCTGATAACATATTTTACTAAATTTACTACATATTTTTACTTCCATGCTGGACTGGGAGTGATAGAAAAACATAGAATGTGCCGGGTATGCTGTAAAAACCAGCTAAGGGAATCGAGGGCTTCAGTGTATTGCAATTTAGGCGATGGGCTGACAACCTGTCACTATAGCAATATACATAATCATCTGTAAAAACCCTTAAAACTTGTCAGACGTGGCGGAACGTCCTTTGTTTAGGTCGTTTTTGCTCTGCCTACCCCATTAGGGATAAAGGCGTTATTATATGTATGTATGTATGTATTTTGAACTCAAGTGTAAACTCTATCCCGTATTCACTTCCTGGCTTGTGAACTTTTATCTGTTGTTTAATTTTCGCTGATAACTATATTTCTGTGTTGTATAACCGCATGTTTGTTTGTACATAATTCACTATCGTCGTGCGTAAGCTCCAGGTTATCACGAACATCGCTCTTCTTCAGACGTAAGATTATTATATGGGGTGTAAGGGACAGCGTACTGAAAACTGATATATTGCTCAGTCAAGGAAACTGAACAATTATCAACAGGAAATTCTTTCAGGTAATGAAAAAATAATGATTTTGCTTTTCCATACAAATTTGTCTGTTTGAGTTGGTCATTATGAATCATCATCATTCTTTTGCCCTTATCCCATCAATTTTGGTTCGGCGCAGTACGTTTTCTTCTTCCATTCATCCCTGTCAGCCGTCAGTTCAACACATACACTTGTTTTAGACATATCATCCTTCACGCAGTCCATCCATCTTTTCTTTGGTCGTCCTCTCCCAACGTATCCATCCACATTCAAATTCATTACCCTTTTGCCTACATGAATTTAAAAAGTCATTTTTTTTATTCATCTCCTGAAAGGATTTCCTGGTGGAAGTTGTTCAGTTTCGTTGACTGAGTAACCCCTATCAGTAGTATTTGGTACGCTGTCCCTTACACCCGTTATGGACAACACCTACACTTTTATGCTTTTATCGTCTCTTTACTACGCAGTTTATTATATCTCCACGGATTACGCTTGAAATCGAAAGATGTTTTTGTTATGCCAATAATGAAAAATGGGTTGTATTTAGATTTAACTTATCAATGTTTAAAGTTATCGTTCTTAAGTAATATAATGTAGTCATTGTAGGTAAATAGTAGCGATTCTGTCTGACACACTATTTAGCTAGTTACTGTTCCTTTCTTTCTTCCTATCACCTTCTTCAATTAGAAATTGATTAAGTTGGAGGATGTTTACAGATAAATATACAGCTTTAAGATATGTGTTTGTTTACTTATTCTGGATTCCAGAATCGTCTTTAGGGAGGAGACGTCACTTTAAAAGCCGTAAAGATGATCTAAATAAATCGAAACATTGAGTAAGTCCAATAAGTTTAGAAATGTGTTAGGCAGAATCGTAACCAATGTAAATTGTTGTAGGTAGTATAGATAAAACGAAAGAAAATCGTAAGTCGGTTTATTTAACAACAATCATTTTAGCCTTGACCGAAATAAAAAACGTGATCTACTAAACGGCGATATATTTTTTGGCAAACAAAAAAAAAACTTGTTTGCTACTATCAAAAAACGGCGAAGTTCTTTTTTCTGAGATAACTTGTTTTGGAATCATTTCCTTTTATAATGGAAGACTATTGTTGATTCTGTCCTGATCGATTTGAATATATTAAAGTTTGTATGGAAGTTTCCATCCTAGGATCAATTTGTATGAGGATCTTTACATTCAACTGATCACATAAATCTGTGTACCTGTATTATACGAGATGTTAAGAGGATAGAGCAAAACATGGCCACAATATTGAGCAACTCAGTTCTATGACTTGAGGAGTTTAAAAAATTCAAGAAGGCGAATTAACGTTTTTTATGTGTTCTATTCTAATCTAAGTAGAGCTCTTTTTTAAACTTTCAGAAATCAGCTATAGATTGTAGTTCAAAAAATTGCCATATCCATGCACTTTGCTGTAGTCTTAACCAGTACCAGTGCTGACCCATACAGAGTTGAACATGAAGATCTTCAACCCAGAAGCCTTTCAAAATACTCACAAAATAACTTTTAATTTGTTTCATGACTTCACTGTACCCAGACGTATCGTTACTTAACACTCGGTATATATGTTGACGATGACATCATGGTGGTACTGGTCAAACTTGTTTTCCGGTTTGGTATACACGCCAGAACACCAACACGAAATGTGTTTTTGTGAATCTACTTTGGTGAGATTTCAAATGAAATTTATGCATCGTTCATGAATAATAATGTGAAACATAAGATTGTTTTTATCACTGACTTGTCTATTATTATAAACCTTGCCGAAAAAATTCCTGCCCGCACTTACGGAGTAGGCAGATGACAACATTTGTGCGGTATTACAGATATTACTGGGTGATAGGAGAGTCAGACTATCTTCTATCTATTCGTCGAAACCCTCCTGTTCCTCTTCTAGATTTACGGTTTTCCCGAGAAGAGAATCAGCTAAATTATTATGTATGTTTTATGTTTGGCTCCCAGTCCAGCATGGAAGAAAATCTTTTTAACTCAAAACAGATCCCCAAATCCGTCCACGCTAAAAACAGATTCTTCAAAGCTGACTGACACCCGAAACGTGGCTACCGTATCGCATCGCCTATGCGAGTCCATCGAACCCGGCTTGTTTTTTGTCTGCGCAAATAGAAATGCTGATTTTTGGACATCTGAATTTCGGATCTGACTGTCCTTGACCGCGGCTGGCACGAGGAAGTCGCTGGCACAGGTGAAGATAAATTATTGGACTTTGCAATTCAGAACCGCCTGATACTTTTATTTCAAAACCTGTTACATCCTGCGGAGCCTTGAAGCGCTTTTAAGAAATTCAAACCCTGTAACATTGTCAAAAAAAGAACGCTGTTCTTTCTCCAAAAATATGATCAGCTTCAAAGTTGCAGGAATATCTTAGCTCCAATCTAATAATCCACATCTAACTGATATCCTTTATTTTGATGATTTCTTTAGAAATATCTTTTTTTTACTTGTTGAGGTCTTAAATGTAGAGTAGTGGAATCGATCACAGCGGCTAACCAAACACTAAGTCAACGAGGTCATGTCAGAGTGACCTGCTGAGGTACAATTACTAGTTATAGCATTTTCTGGGCCTCGGAAGTCGCTAACCTGTACTTATTGGTACTATTGTAGATAATCTTTGTTGGGAGAAGTCAATAGAATTTTTCCCTATTGAATATTCTGTTATTACTTCCATGCTGGACTGGGAGAGGTAGAAAAACATAGAATGTGCCAGCTGCATCTCCTCCCGGGCATGCTGTAAAAATCAGCTAAGGGATCCGAGGGTTTCAGTATTATAATTTAGGCGATGGGCTGACAACCTGTCACTATTAGCAATACACAGATCTATCTGGAATAACCCTCAAAACTTGTCAGACGTGGCGTAATGACCTTTGTTTGGGTCGTTAACGCTCTGCCTACCCCATTAGGGATAAAGGCGTGATTTATGTATGTATGTATGTATGTAATATTCTGTTAACATCTTTTAGATTTAGACGGTTTGGCCTCAGTTTAGTGACTATTCTGTTGCTCTGTGTGAAATTGTACAGATGCATTTCGGCTGGATCCGGAGCCTGGATCTTGCTCTATTTGGATTCTGTGTGCTGTTTATTAAGTGTTGTTATATCTATGGTCATGCATTTGTTTCAATGCTGTATGCAGAGTATTCTTTCCATATTTGCTGTCTAGATCAAATAGCATTACATTGGTTGTATCAACATGTTGTAATCCTAAAACATTCGTGAATAGTTTCTCATAGTAAACACAGGGGCGATATGCGCCATGCTCATTGGTATTATGCTGTGTATGACACAATACGATACAGTCTTCAACAACACTTCTTACATTGAAATAACTTTTTCTATTACGTAGTTTAACTTTTACTGACTTGTGGGATTTATAAGATAGAGCCAGAGCTTCCCTATTCTGGAAGGCATTAAATCTTATTTTAAGAACTTTACATTCCTATCATCCTAAGATTCTCGATCGCTAAAGCCGGTTAAATTTCTACATAGATTTGATATTTAATTTTTCGAGTTTTATCCCATGATGATTGAGACTATGCAAGCCGAATCACCTGATTGTCTGACAAGTAGGTTGCCTGAGGCAACTTGCCTCATGGTTGTCTCTGATAGTGATCGATACTCAAACCATATCAAAGGCCTATTAAACAATCACACTTGCTAACAAGACTTTTCATTTACCTTGCTAAATGTTTGACACCATTACGAAAATTAAAGGTAAAGAGCCGACGCTCGCGCTACAACCTTTCATCAAGACTGTACGAGCTAAAGTGTAGCCATAATACATAATACAACCCGCAACGTGACTATTTACCATACGGTGTCAAGTGACAGTACTCCTAGCTACAATCACATGCTAATGCTTCGGCTGCCTGGTGGTTAGATGGTGATTTGTGATGATTATTCTACAACGTGTAACAGAAAGGGTATATGCATCGAGAAATGTGTGAATCTACTCATGAAACTGAACAACTTTCCCTAAGAAACATAGGCCGAAAAACGAAAAATAAAATTGTGACCTTTCACATACAAAATGCATCAGCTGATAGCGTATTTAGTATGGGCAGTCAAAATTTTTTTTTCGTATTTTGACCTATGTTCCTTAGGGAAAGTTGTTCAGTTTCATGGGTAGATTCACAAATTACTCGGTGCATATACCCTTTCTGTTACACGTTCTATAAGAAAACAGACCTCGGGGAAAACAAGAACAGTAAAAGTAAAGACTGTTAAAAGTCGGATTCTTTTCCTCATCCTGTAATGTAACACCAACAATTACATTTCAGGAGAGAAATACATTATCAGAAAGCTGTTTGAAATTGAAAGTCTGCCTTGGCCAAAACGGCTACTTATACTACACTAGTACCTACTATTTTATTTATTACATATTATATTAGGCTGTGCGTCAGTCAGTCGGTTAGTCATTCAGAGCATTTTATACGTATAAATGTTCTGTAATGTTCTATGCTTATACTAAGCCGTTGGCCGTATGCCGACCCTACTCATTAAGGAAATAGGGTATGTTTAATTATATCTATGAAAAACTTGTAAATAACCCATTCTATAATTCCTCAGTTGATTCTCGGCCAATTGGATTGACATTAAAATTAAATAGCGAAGTCGTGCCTATAACATCAGGTAAATTAGCTGGTACGGTCTAACTCAGAAAAGATGTAACACTATGCTTTAGAAATAGTATTGCCGCTACCTCTAGTTATAACCTCTGATATGATTTGAGTTACCAACAAGAGACGAGACAGCAGCCGACTTGCGAAACCTAGGGACAGCTGCCCGCAAACTGAAGAGGTTGCTCAGTCAACGAATCAGAACAACTTTCACTAAGAAATTATTTCAGGAAATCAAATAGTCTGTGGACTTCCCATACAAAAATGGTCACCTCGATCAGACAATTTGTACGGGGAGGTTAAAGTAGAAAATGTATGAAAACCGTTATGTGATGTGTCATTTCCGGGGGGGGGGGGAGAAAGGTAATGAAATGACTCATTACAACAGCCGAGCAAATATAAGAAGTACTCGCAAATTAATACATCTGTTTATTTTGAACACTTTTAAAAAAATCGGGTTACATTAGAGTGAGAGAGTTTACAAATACTGTCTCACCCACGTTCGTAGACAGACAGAGGGGTAGAGGGTGAAACTACATACTTCCGTCCGCGTCCAGTGCTTGTTTTGACCTAGGCTTCAAAGCACGTACTAAGTAATAGACTTTTTATTTTGACAATCCGATGATTCAGCCTCCATTGTTTTATTTCTTCTTGGACCCTCCCAAGACAACGAACTGGAGTACGAGCCCTAGTGAAAGGCAAGTGGTTTTTACTTTTCTGATTGAAATTTCAGCTCGATACGGCATATTCGTAAACAGCCGACGCGTTATCCATTCAGGAAATTCCGGCTGACTGCCGCTCCGGCATAAACAGCAGACGCGTTAGTCTGACACGTCTGCCGTTTATAAAGTAACTTCGGGCGACTAACGCGTCTGCTGTTTACGAATATGCAGCCCTGTAACGTTTTCATGATCACCTTTTGGTGAAAAACAATTTGGTCCAAACTTTTCACAAATTCAACCTCCCCTGAGAATTGGACCTACCATATCAGTCGGCACCGATAGAAAAATTCAGTTAATGTTACCAGTAGTTCACTGTACATATAATGTACTTGCAAACGGCTTATCTGAGTGTTTGCGGTAAGCCACTGTGCACACGACCTAATTAGTGTCATTGATTGTCGTTAGTGTAAATATAACCTTATGTGTGTGTCGGTTGCGTCAAACAGGAGGGTTGAAAACAAGGTTGAAAAAACCGTTGGCAGACGGAAAATTGACTTTTATTTTTTAATGCATAATATTATTGTCGGCTTCGCAATAGATGGTGATATAACATTGTCTTTTATTTATTTTCGTTTAAAGTATGCCTATTAGTCTCATATCATTGCATTTCGAAAATAAAATCACCTATTATAAAATGATGACGACTACAAAATTAAAAATCATCTGATTCATTCACTAACGAAGGTTAATTTTTTCATATTTCAACCCTTATTTCGACCTATGTTTCTTGGCGAAAGTTCTTTGTTAAGTATCACCATCCTGGATTTGTCAATTTCTATATTACTTTGAATATTGTATATTCAATTTAAAATTCAATTTATCGTATGCATATAACGATGTGTCCAAAGTGTAACTTTTTTATCTCGACCGGGGTTGTCGACTCTGTTTCACCGGCGAGAGCCCCACATGTATAAAACATGGCTGGTGCCGCGCAAAAAGTCCACATCAGCATTGCAAATAGTTCGCCATAACCTTGGAGCGGGTGACCGGGTACTTTCAACGTGATCTTCGTCAAATAATGAGTATCTATCTACTTATGGTGCGATTTATGAACTAGGGCTGAACTAATACGAATGCATTTGAGACTGCTCAAATTGACTGTTCCAGAATTTAAACCACATCCAATATGATTATGCAGACTGCAATTTTAACTTTACCACTGTTTAGTTGACAAGTGTCAAAAATCATCCACATAAAGTCCATGACATGGTCCGAATCCTCAACTATTATTTTCCTATTCCACCATTATCAAAATTCCTGTTCCATCTCAAAACAGTCATTTCTTATTTCCAAACGATTCATCTCGATAAAATAGTATTTTATTACTCGCTATGACTTTTTATAAATGGATCCAGTTTAGTTGTTTTGATGTTTTATGCAATGCTTAATTCTCAGATTTATCGCAGAAAAGAAACCAGTATCCGATTACGAAACCAATGTAAATGAGTTATAATCGGTTTTCTTTTTGCATTCGTAAAGGCATGCATCGTCATCTTTATTTGTTTAAGATGCGATACGAATCGATTCTACGGACAACTTATTAATTCGCGGCTAGCAACAACATTTCTTTTTATGTCATTTAAAAAGTTGTTGTGCATTAAGTTCATTTATATCAAAAAACATAACTTTATGCCTGATGAATGTTATTTGATTATGGTTAATAAGGTAGGATTCGTAATTCTTATTCCATAACATTAAATTCGAGGAAACGTATCACTAATTCTCGAAACCACACCGTCATCTCCAAGATTTACACTCACCGGTTTATAATCCAGTCAAGTTTTTGCCATTCACATACACCGAACGTCTTTTAGATTTGGCGTTCGGCCAACAAAAAACTTAAGCCTCAATCATTTGATGAACAAAAACAAATTCTGTTCAAGTTTTCTATTCGACGTCAGGTGCAGCTGGCATATCAACGGGTCTACGTGCCTCCAACGAATGCACCCAAATTTTTTACAAAAAGAAGCAAAAAAATTTCATCCCGGGAATACCGTGGTGCAGTCCTGCGCCCCTATACTTTGTTATAAGTATCTTAAAGTCTCCCCGCGTCACTATAAATCCAACTCTACAGCTCGCAGATAGAGTAAATTTTTCAGTGAAGAAGTTTGTGTGGGGGCCATCTAATAAATTTTCAATGAATAGGTTTACATCTATGTGGGTAGCTATAAACGCTCCTGAGGGAAGAGTGGCGAGAATCTGTTACGTAATTGTGTTACTGGAGTTGATATATAGTAATAGCATATTACTAAGCATATTACATAAGAACAATGCAATTACTACGTATACTCATAGGTTTATGAAGTTATTTCGTCTTATCAATTTTATTGAAGACTCTTGTGAAGCAAATGTCATTGAAAATATATATCATCAATATGCACTTTCAGTTATTTTATTATATTGAATTATTATAATCGTTATCAGTAAAATCTAATCAGAATAATGACGCAGACAATTTTAAAATTACAATAACATTCAATTCACTTAAAGTAATCAGAAATGGCATTTAAAATACAACTTCTTTGTTTCAGGATATCTTCGAAATGGATGATGATGAGGACATCAACGCTATCGTTCGCAGTGTTTTGAGCAAAGGTGAGCCAGATTAGTGCAAATTATGAGATACGTGATAATTGGAATTTAATGGAAACATCCAAATTATCGAATCCATATTCAAATATAACACCAAACAAACGAACAATGACTTTTGATCATCGTTACAATGATAATTTGCAAGTCATTAATGATATGTTTGATCAGATAGTAGTAAACAAAGAAAATACCAACGAAAATTCATGCTGTTTGTGAGAAGCACGGAAAAAGCTATTCAATGAAAGTGTAAAAGCATCAGACAGACGTCATTGCTCAAAATAAAAGGCGTAATCCCAAAACTTTGTTTACTACTTTTGTTCTATTTGCTCTGGTAATTTGTCATTCAGAAGCACGAGAGAGGTATAAAACAATCTAAATGATTATAGCTTTCAATTGTTGTCGTCAAGATTCAATTCAACGGACAAAGAACAAAGGGTATTAGATACGAAACGGTAGGAGCAAACTTAGGTAGGACTGCTCCAAATCCAAACCCACACAGACGCAGGGACTACCTGACTTCTCCCCTACGCAACCTAACGGCCCGTACTCGTAACGATTCTTGGAAACTACACACCAACGTTTGTTTTGGTGTCTGAAAATCGAAAGTGTCATAAAACCCTCCCCCTGTGCGCAAAATTCGCATATGCCATTCAAATTATTTGCGACTTCGCTTGCATGCAAGGGGGAACAAAATGATGAAATTCGTGGAAATACGTTAGAAGAAAAAGTTGATGAGTCATTATTTGACTTTGATTACTTGCTAGAAAAAGATAAAGATTATCCATCACCTGATTTTGTTTTCCTAGGTGAGACTAAGACGAAGATAAACAACAAACACAATATCAGTTGATTTGATAACAGGTTATGATCTAACCAGCTCAAAATATCTGAGAAAAACACTTATACCTACATAAAGTAATAAGTACCTATACATACTTTTATACTTACTAAACTATGTTAATAGACGAAATTTAAATGCAGCAATGTTATGGAGCTTGATTGTTACAGTGCTAAAGTGTGATAATACTCAAACATTCGCAGATATCATATGTTGCGTTGGCATTCTATTTTGTAAGGGTTATGTTATTGTTGTTGTCGGTCACGTAGGCTCCGAGCGAGAAGCAAGATGTGCGAGAGGGACGGCTGACGTTGGAGGTGCGGAGATTGGTGAGGGGGGAAGAGAGGGGGAGAGGTGGCGTGACAACAAAGATGGCGGCGAGCCGGTCGCCGGCAGGACCGGTTGCCTCGTACCACGTGCGGCGTACTTCATGCTACCGCTCCCGTCTTGTTTGTCAACAAACGCCCTGCGAAGGTCATCCATTCCAAGGGTTAGGAAGACAAAGGAGTCCTGATTGCATAACACTGTATGGCAACAAAGAATGAAAGCCGTAGCGTAACTGCTAAAGCGAGTCCGTTAGGCGAGCCCCCAATAGGTTGAACTTTTTGATGTAATAATACCTATAATAGCCTTGGAAATTTACTTGGAAATTAGAAATGCGTAGATGATTGCTCTTATTGGAAAGTTATAGTAATTATTGCATGGGAACGACAGAAACAGTAGGTACCTTCCCTTATGTCTGCGTGAAAGACATAAGTTTAATTATGAATGAAATACCATAATAAGAAAACGTAATTAATGATAATTAACAAAACGATCATCATTATTAATTTATTATGGAATATCTATCTATAATCACCAGAGAATATCATAGGATGAATTAATTACCCAAAGCATTTTCACGCATTGTCTCCTAGTGCGGATGTTTACTTGATGTGTAATCTTATAGGTATCAATGAAATGATTGTGATGTATCATTAACAGGATGATGCAATATCTAGTACTCCAACCTTTGGCAAAGTACCTATATGCGGAGTTGCTAAGCGGACTATGACGAAATTATGATCACATAGGGAAACAGAGAAATATTTGCAAAGCCAATAATTTTCCCAACGCTTTAATGAAGCTCGGGCTAACATGTTTCACAGGAAACATCTGGATCCTACATACTTGCGTGAAAGAAGAGCTACATACATGTAGTATATCTAGTAGCATCTACAGCAGTAAAAAATTACGACAAAAAATATAAACACGTCAGCGGTGTGGTGTGGTGTGAGTGAGCGAGCGCGCATGCGCGGCGAGAAGAGGCCGGCGGGGAGCGGGGCGCGGGGCCTCAGCGGGTGCCGGCTGCGGCCCGACCGGAGACTCGCCAGTTGGATTTCAGAACATCGGACGGGCAGGCGTGTACAGAATGGATCGCTAACTACACCAAGCAGTTTTTTTCATTCCGCCTTCTAGCAGTGTTTGTTTATTACCTTCCGGCACACTTTCCGTAAAATCCTTCTCGACCGTGGTGCTCTAAATTGTTATTTTGTTTCGTTTTGGCGTTTTATTTTCTATCTTGTCCTAAAACGCCTTTCCGATTTCACGTCGAGAAGGCTGCCGCACAAGTTTGAAAGCGGCTTCAAGAGTAGAATATCTGCTCGTTCTTCAAATCAGCATCAAATCAAGCAATCATCAGAATGGTGAAGAAGATCTCAGAAGAGAGTGTAGACAGTGGTGAGTTGATTTTTTTATTATTTTTTTTGTTGCGCGTCAGCGATGGTTGTTCGTTCATAGACCGTGTGGTAGTGGTGTGTCTATGTGCCTATCACCTGATTCGTCGGACCGGATTTTTGTATCTACTGCGTAGGATTTTAGATGTGGGTATAAACATTAATTTAAGGCGGTATCATGTACTGGCAAGTACCGGCTTGCTAGCATTGCGGATAGAACAACAACCATGGCTGACTTGCGAAACTAATATAGCTTTATTATTTTCCGATTCGCATTTGCTGTTAATCCAATTGCTTTAATCATCTACAGCTCATGTAGTTAGGTTAGTTAGAGTGCCTTTGAGATCTGTATTCGGGTCAAATTTTGCTTTCAACTCAGTTGAAAATGTGATATTTTCCTGAGAAAAATTTCCAAGTGGTATCAAGACCTTGCAGTTGTTTGTCGAATTTGATGAACAATAAAGGTGAAATGTCATTATCCAGGATGACATTACATCACTAAAGCTCTTGTATTTATATTTACCATTTGATTTAAATGTGCGTCACGAACGTTTTGTGTATATGGATTGTATTATTTAGCGTCTCGTTTTATCGTTCGCCTTTATCGACTGTTTGATTAGGCATTAGTCCACTACTTGTGAAGTTCTGATGCTTATTATGTGTCGGAATTTCTTCACTTCAATGTCCTTTTGCTGCAAGTAGATAAAATTACGCCTACCGTTCTTTTGAATTTGACAGAGCTTCCTTGAGCTATTAAAGCCGTTTTCGCCATATCAGAACAATAAGACTGAAGACTCTCTGACCTGAAAGGGCTGCAAATTTCTGTAAGTGCGATTTATCAGTCCTTACTGGGTTTGACATTGACAGTATGACCGGGAAGTAAGCGAGCTGGTACCTCTAATCTAAGATGCTGTTTTTGTTATCCCTTCCAGTCCGGAATAGAGTTTACTTCTGATACTTCGCTTTTAGTGCAGCTAAATATAAACCCTAGGTTCAGTACAACACTGACCATACACAAGTTATTGCGTTTTGTTCACGCTCGGCTTTACGACAGGTGACGTGGCTACGAACCTACTGTTTACGACCTGACTTAGTTTTATTGGTTTGTTTGCAAGGGTTACTTCAAGGCCTTGTACAATTGCCATTTATTGCATCCACATGTCTTTTTGTAATGCGTATGTATAACTGGATCGGATGTTACGAAACCACAACAATCGCATTGCAAGCAAACTGGCAATTTGATATGGTATTAAATGTCAGAGTTCATATTCCAACGCGGAACGTTGACCGCGCTCGGTTTGCAACTTCTGCACTTCATGTTTTCACTGTACGTAAACGGGTTGTGAGAGAAATTTTTGCTATGTACGGTAAATATTGCTAGTACATTTCAACAAGCCAAATATTGTGACTGGTTTCTCAGCTTAGTTATGGCATAAGATTCCTTCCGAGGAATCTCCGATGAACTATGCAGATTTATCGTGGGCCTGGGCATAGACAGACAAGATGATTAAATTTTTCTTATATTTTCTTGTTGAGCTCATTGCCTTGATAGAAGTTAACCAGACTTCTCTATTTTGAGCTTTTTGTTCTCCTACAGCCATTTTGGGGATCATATTAGATATACCTTTGGTAACGACCCTACTACGCGAACCGCTTGCCGCTTTCTATTCAAATCCTAGGGGCATTTGATTGTCACCTTTTTTTTTTGTATAAAAAGATCGACACAAAATCTTGTATTGGCATCAAATATATTGACGTGAGGATTTCGTACGATTAAGCCTAGATACCCAATCGGCCTAATGTATGCTAATATTGTAATGAGATTGTCTTGCATGACTAGCTTCAACGTTATGAAATTGCGTTCTGCTGTTTTAATAACATGTTGTTTTCTACTCAAAGCAATTTACCTTTTTTACAATATCATTGTTGGAATATGTATACCTAGTCCATTTATAAAACTTTTCGATTCCACAAAATAACATCTTATTCTTAGAACATAACAAAATTTAATTTTGATTATTTTGGAAGCTAAGGATGATACAGAATCTCTAACCAAAAGCAGTCTTAATTCAACAATTAAGTCCAATTTGTAATGTTTGTAATTGTAAGATTGTTCTCATTGTTTGTTTAGATAATTCAAGCTGATTAAACTAATTCTGACAGACAAGTACCTACGAAAGATGATTCCGTTATTCGGAGAGGCCGTAGATTACGGTTGAAGACACAAGGATTCATCGATAGACGAATAAGCTCAATCAATATGAAGTCCGCTATCGAAATGAGTAAAGGCACTCAATCTCAATGTTATCAAACCATTATGTAACTTTTCCGAATCAGAAAGGAATGCGTGGCTAATTTGAACGCGATTTTACCATTCTCAACGGTTAAAAACATGGTTGCCGAAGCGTAGAACCCTCGCGTTCATTGTCAAGGTCACCAACAAACCAAACAGAACTACGTCGCAGTTTTATATTATGCCGGCTTGGATAATTTAGGTACTTGCCTTTTACTACCTATTGTTTTGTGAGATAATCGCGAATTCCATTCTTGGTTGTTTACTTACCTATAAAAAAATTATACTTACCTATGGATGAAGTGGTTAGAACGTAAATTCTCGCCTGAAGTAGCCCCCAGCCTATCTTTCTGAACAACTGTTGTTCTATGACTTCTGCGGAATCGCAAAATCTGGGGAAAAGAGAAACTCCACGTTATTTTAATTTATTGTTTCTACATATCTTGTCAAATATCAGTTTTTTTACTATTAAATTCGTCTCGTTAGCAGCTTCAGCTAACCAAAGCGTTAATTTAAGGAATGCATTCGTTGTGTATAACACCAGTAACCTTGGCCGTGACGAGTTGCCAGGTCTGCTGCGTAATAACAAACCCCTCCCCTCCCCCGCCGTCCCTCGATCGATTTCCAGCTCGGGCCTCGGTTGCAGGGCCCGCATTCCCTTTACACATGGCCGTGTTTACCCCCCTTTTACCCCACCATTCACCACTACTAATGCATTCAGATGTACTGAATTTCTGTTTTCATGTGTCCTACCTACGGCTCCACAGTTTTATGTTGCTTAAATATTCCTTACGGGGTAAGCAGAGGTTGAAGGCAAAGGATTATAAGTAGTTTTCGTAATTTTTGACAAATTATGTAAGTAATTTCTGAATGGTTTTGGATTTAGACAGCCCTTTTACTGCCTTTACTTTACAGTATATCCGGGAAGAAAAGTACCTAGCTGTTCAATTTCATGTTATTGTTTTAACCGTTTGCCAGTCCAGCACGGAATTCATGTTTGATTTCACATTTCGTCCTATCTATGTCTTTAACAACTGTTATTAATGCGTCGGCGTAACTCCCTCTTAATAAGGAGTCACGAGTTTCTAAATGAATATTATCTTTATTAGGCATAGGGGCTGAATCAGTGAAAGTGTCTGCAGTACTGCTAGGAACGTAGGAACGCCCTCGCCGAAGTTTCACCGCGATATTATCTGGTTTAGTGCCAGACCTACTTGGCAATTTAATCTATACTACTCTACTACAACGTTCAAATGATCTAACTTCGTAGACTTTGCTCCCCTGAGATAATTATCGGAGACGGCAGTTTTAGACGAGATTTCGAGGACTTTGGCAGCTTTGACGTGGGTTACATCTTCAAGGCGCACACTGAAAAATATATTTCGAATTTTGTGAATAATGTACAGTATTGTGAACTGTACTACACTGAAGTCATTCATTTGCATCCAATTAGAAAGCAACTAGTTTCTCGGCTTAGGGGTTTACAACAAAAGTATAATGGGCCTACGATCGGCAAGCTAGAGAGTGCATTCGTGGCCGAGCGTAAATGCCGAGCCAGATTAGAAAGTAGAAACCTCTGAGGGCATCAGAGTTGCGACAGTTTCAGAAACACCAACTAAAACAAAGCAATATATCAGCCAATAATTAAAAATCGTACGATTTGGCATGACGTGCCTGAATAATAAATCTACATACACTTACATAGCGATTCCATTAATTTACGTAACTAAGTTGTGTGAGTCAGTATCGGATACCGTGTTTGTTACCAATTAGAACACAATGGGTTGTAAAAATAGTACATTTAAATGGTGTTTGGTTGGAGGGATTTGTCAGCTTCGTAGATATTTGGGTCAGGCGTTATGTAGCTGCCGAGAAGTGAGGTGCCAAGTACCGGGGCGGTCGCCGGTCAGGCGGTTGGGCTTCAAGTTTGCCGGTGGCTGTGCCGCAGGGCTTTACATAACCTGAACACGTTGCAAGCCGAGTGCCTGATAGCTCACGCGACGAACATGCGAGTTCTTATCTCACAAAATGAGCCTTTTCTCGTTTCACTTCTCGGCGAAGTTTGATCTTTTTGCTCCAGGATCTTCTTTTTAATTCAAGTTGTTTTTATATAGCAAGCACTTTTATAAGACCCCAAATATGTATTTGTATGTATATCAGTCGTCCGATGACTCATTTTTAAGTTTGAACGTGATGTTGAAGGCTGAACCGTGCGTGAAGCTTTTTGTTGTGCTGCATAGCGCTTCCTTTGTTGCCCTGGAGAGTTGCAAAATTAAAACAATAATGTTTACGAACCGTACGCGAAATATTGTATCTATTGTTGCGTAGTATTTGAGCGCAAAAACAGGAAGCTCGAATCGAGTGATTGCGTCCGTGGGTGTGTCGATTGTAGCAATAGCATTCTCTCGTCTACTGCGCATTTGACTCGTTGCTTAGCCGACTACTGGCTGAGGTCATCGCGTGCAATTAATAGCAGAGTTTCGCTTTTATCACTTCTTCAGAGCGTTCAGAGTATACACGCAATGCGTTGTCTGTAGCACCACCACACACATACACATGTAGTTGCTATCAGTATACAAATGAAGCCTTCCACGCGGAAGGACCTCATTGTGACTCATGTGTACGGAACTGGTATTGTTTCTAATGGATACACTCCGCGTCAATGCACTTTATCACCTCTGATTGCTACTTAGCGGCTTAAGCTGTAAGTGGCTGTAATGTAATAAGGCGAGCAGTGTTTACAGTGTTATGGCCTTTGAGGATTAACAGCATAATCCTGTAAACCATAAAATGCTGCCCCTTAATCCTAAACAGCCGAAGAGATTACATCGCGATAAGCCAGCAACGCAAGCAGTTTTCGTAAACGTTTTACCCATAAAGTGGTAGAACGATCCTTTGTTCTCTGTAGGTACGAGTGGGTAATGTGTCCCTCTTATTTGAAGCTTTCCCATGGTCATTCAAAAGTCCCCTGGGGTTCTCACCCCTATCTCTTGGGAAAGAATGAGTACGAATGAGCATTTGAAATGTAGCAAAGTCGTAACAGAGCGATATTGCGTAATGAAAGATATTGTAGCCAAACTAGCCAACAACGTTAAGTGATGTGGAATGTCGTCGCACCCCTATTCCCTCAGAAAGAATGACTATGAACGAGCATTTGAAGCTAGCAAAGACGGAACAGATCGCGTAACGTTGGCTGTTGGCTGGTGTGCGTGGACGCAACGTTGCCGTTGCGTTGCCGCACCCAGCGCAGCCCGTACTCAGGTCGATGAACCGGCTTTGTTTGCCAACTCAGCGCCACGGCCCGTTCGCTCACTTCAGATTATTATTATCGCTGACAAGCTTATGGCTGCTGTGATACGCTACAATATCCCAATGTTTTTCCAGGCTTCACGATAACATAACTTGACAAAATGAGCATGAAAGAAATTTTGAACGAAGAACTGGTGGATGATTTTCAAATTATCTTTAAATAACATGCAGCTGTGTAATAGAATAGCGGTAATGTTGCTGATATTGATAGCGTCTCGTTTATGATTATGACTGACTGAAATATGAAATACCAAGGTCATACTAGCGACTTTATTATTCCAACAAGATTACTTATCAGTTTTAGAATAATGTCTTTTGTTATTATACGGTCACGCTAACTGACAACAAAGAGCAGCTGCTTCGAATTGGAAATCACTAAGATAACAAAATTAGAATTCTCTTTGACATCAACCGCTTTGGCTCTAAACCCAGCCGAAAATAAACGGCCTTAAAAGTCAGCTGATCCGTACCATGTATTTACCAATACGACCGAGCTCGCTGCACAAAGAGTTTTCCAAAGGGCAAACAATATGCAAAATGAGCGTTGTTTAAAATCCAAACACAGTGAAAACGTTGCAACAATATGCTGGCACCAAAAGCGAGGAGAGAGCCGGCATACAACGGCTTATTGTATAGTACACGCATGCGTAATGGCGTATGTTATTCATGTGCTGACAAAACGGGTGTCGTGAGTCGTGGACCGCTGAACTCGACTGTTATGGCCTGTCAGCATTATGATCGGGTGTTGACTCGCTTCACACGACCAGCCAACACAGTCGACAGATGCGAAAGGGATTCACAGTGCACTGAGGCAAATTCGTCCTTTATCTTTGCTTGCTGGACTGCCCTCAATATTTGTCAGACGTGCGTGGCCTTTAACTAGGCGGTTTATGCTCTGCCTTTCCTGCAAGAGATAAACGCGATGTGAATGTTCAAATCAGCCGCCACATCACATTTATAATACACTGTGGCACCACATCGCTCGGCAGATGCGAAATGATCACAATGCACCGCTGCACTGACGTTTTCGTCTTTTATGCATTATCTCGGTGATTGATCGGAAAGCTTTCGAGGAGAGATTCAATTAGCCGATTCAAACTTCAGCTGTAACGTATTGTTGCTTTGTATTCGGTTTTGAATTTATGTTCAGTTGCTTGATAAATCATAATGAGGTATTCTGGTCTTCTTTCTTTAATATCTCAAAGATTTCAATTTGTAATATTGATACTTACATTTCGGCTTTTTAGCTTTGTTTGAATTGAGGCCAAAAAAGGATTCACCCACCTGCTTCTGTTTCGGTTAAAGGTTGTCCTACTTTGATACTGTCTTTAAATCAGGCAGGTGCTTTTCCTCGAAGCCCTCGACATGCATGTGCAGTGCACTCGTATCATCATAATTAAACTGATAAGTATCTTCGTAAATTCGGCAGTCGTGACAAAAGGAAAGGAAAGGTGTTTCCTACACATTGGATTGGGCGATTGGTCCCCCAAATTTAGTAATTTCAACAGCAGCTTGAGTATGTGTAGCATTTACAGTTTTCAAAGGTGTTCCCTGCAAATTGAAGGAATATTTCCCAGATTTTATTTTAAAATTTGTTTCCCTTTGTTCCAGGTGTGGGTCGCTGCAGCAGCCAATCGGGCAGCGAGCGGTCCGGCGATGAGGGCACGCGGGGCTGCGGGCTAACGACGCGGGGGGCGGAGGTGAGCGCGCCCGTGCCCATCCCGGACAGCGACGAGCTGGCCAGACGCAAGGAGGAGGCGCGCAGGAAGCGCAGGAGGAAGAAGCGCTCTGGCAGCTCCGTCGTCACATCTTGCTTCAATGGTGAGTGCTCGTAGGTGATGAGTACGCGGGTTGGGGGCGTGAGGGAGGAGATCTTACTTCAATGGTGTATATTTTCCTTCAGGTAGATCCTCTGGGTATACCGATGATTTTGTTGAGGTTATGGTCAGCCGTCGCGTTAAAATCGTGCTCTGTGAAAAACCTTGGAGGAGCCTTTGTCCAACAGGACGTCCTAACGAGACTGTTGTGGGGTCGACTAACGAGTCAATACTTCCAGCAGGACATCAATAACAGTCAAGATATTTGGATCTACATAGGAGTACACAGCTTTCCCAGAAATAGCATCTTCCTAGCTTCTCTGAAAACTCGTGCTTACTGATGTGATGAGACCTGTGGTAAAAATAGCCTTACCCGGAATTCTGCAAAGCTTTATGCGAATTCCTTTTTAAAAGCAAAATCAGGAAGACAAGGCGACCCGATTTTCGTCAGTAAGCGTGGGATGAATTCGAGTATTGGCATAGAATAGGGGAAGCAGAAAGACGATCTGTGTAGGCGGAACGGTTGATGACTCGCAATCTCTCAGTAGTCTCTCATTCAATGGATCCGTCCTACTTACAGTGTGTTGACTTGTGAGCAACCTTGACCTGAAGTCACCTTCGGAATAAGCTACGTAATTATCGCACGGTTGTCGTATAATTGGACTTATGTGACTTGGATTGTTCCATCATCGTTGCGTTTAATTTAAAAATCATATTCAATTGAGTGTAGGTATTGTCATATTTTCATGAAACATGAGGTTGATTCTGATATAAGTTATAAAGCTGATGCTAGATCTTTCGGAAAACGAAGCGAAACAAAATTCCTATCAAAAACTGTTATTTACAGTTCCGCCGCGAACATTGTTCTTTGTATCTTTGGTGATTTTCCCGGTGACTATTCTACTGAATCTATTTGATACTAATATTACTTATTATGACCAATCCGCACAGGTGTCACTCACGTGGTTCGCGCTGATTCAGGATACGCTCCTGCCCCTCATGAGTACGTCATGAGGTGTGATGATAATACCGATTTCTTCTTGCCACCAGATCTGTACAAGCTGACGGGCGAGGTGCTGGGCGAGGGTGCGTACGCGTCAGTGCAGACCTGCGTGAACATCTACACCGGCCAGGAGTTCGCAGTGAAGATCATCGACAAGGTGCCTGGACACGCGCGCGCCAGAGTTTTCAGGGAGGTGGAGACCTTCCACTACTGCCAGGGTCACCCGAACATAATCCAGCTCATTGAATTCTTTGAGGACACCGACAAGTTCTATCTTGTCTTCGAGAAGGTGAGTCTCATACTCTTATAACTGTTTTACTTTTTATTCTGCGGTATAGTGTTGTGATGGAATGCACCCAGAGTGATGATGGGCCAGATTAGTCTCCTGATAGGTAGGAGTAATACCGAAGAAACGTTGGTGCGATGTCCAGAAGATGATAAAACATAACTTGCGGACCAATAGGAAGAGAAAGAGGAGGCCTTTGCCTTGAATAGTGGCACAATATGAGCTGATAATTAAAAAAAAACGAAGTCTATAGTATATCGTTCCGGAAGCCATGAGTTTGTTACTTGATGGGACACGCAATGTTGATATTATCAGTGACATGACATGACGCTCATTGTAATATTTAAAATCTGTAGGATCGTTGACCAATAATTAACTGATAGATAGAATTTTCCTCATGAATCCTTTCACACGTGCTTCTAATTTTACTTAACACGTGTACATATTTAAACCTTGATGTTACCTACATATTGGTGTTAATTCAGGACGCACTATTACTAATTCTAATTTTTAGTAGCGCTGTCACTTTCTTAAATTTGACATAAGAACAGGATAGCAAACAAACACGTGACTTTGACATTCTTAATTTGACGTACGGCGCTTTAAATAAGGAATGACCATAGAGCGTGCTCACTAATTTTAATTAATTTAAGCAGTCTTATGTCAAATAAGAAATGTCAAACTCACGTATTTGTTTGCTATCCTGTTCTTATGTCAAAGTTAAGAAAGTGACAGCGCTACTAAGAATTAGAATTAGTAACTGGACGGCGTGAATTGAGGCCATTTTAGAATTCCTTATATTCGTTGGTATGAAAATAGTTTGTATATTTCGCCACAGATATGCTAGAATTCAAATTATTCGCGTGTGAAGGAATGTTATGCACGTTTTTAAAGTTTGGAATTCCTTATTGATAAGCGATTCGATGCGATTTCTTTCTCAAGTTCAAGCTCAGGTAAAGGGCAATGTAATAAAAAAATAACTAAAGAATTTTCAAGTGCAGGTGTACTTGGATACAGTGTTCATTGTCCTAACCATACTGTCCTACCTGATACATACGTATAACACGTAGTGATAATATAAAAAAATTTGGTGTCCTTTGTTGGCGTTGCACCCAATACCTTCGGATCGAGAACTCGTGGCTTAGATCACTTTACCACAGATTAATGTATAGGATATCAGCCCTTACATCCACTGCTAGAAATGTGTCTCTGGGTAATTGCCATGAAAACTGCAGTTCTTTTTAATAGAATTTATAAAAGTAGGTAATTTTATGATCATATGCTATTGCTATGCGATTTTCACGTGCCGCGTTGAGTAACCATGACATTGGCTGGCATTGGGCATAGCGGTTCACGTTTTCACCACCATATCTCAATGTCAATTTGTTTGCTAGATTTGTTCGTATTTGTTCCGGTTTTTCACCGCATTCTTTACTGGATGGAGACGTTCTGATAAGAAATTCAAGAATTTTCAAGTGGCATTGAAGTTTTTTTTATGCAAATGTTTTGTAAATATACCTGTTCAAACTGGTAATATTCGGATTAGGTCCCAACTAGAGATATTTTTCAATTGAAAGCACTTTCGTCCGTTGGTTTTTCCTGTATGCTAAGATAAGACATTCATGGTACATAGTTGCGTCGAGAACTTATTGGATCATTAATATATTACAATTAGGTACAACAAATGTTTATGTCAGCGTAAAATTGTAACAACTCGTCAGTTTATAAACTTTCGGTAGGTTAGGTTAGGTTAGATTATAAATTTTCAAAGATAGATTATAATCTAACGGTTTATGCAATGTTACGGTGACATATATATAGAGTGGCGATTCAGTTTTTGCAATAATAAGAGCACCCATCATTTTAGAAATTCTCCCAAACATTAATAGTTTTTATTATATCAACTAGACCATTGATATTCTGCCTAGCCCGTCAGTGGTATGGGCGTGATATTACGTATGTAGGTACAGAATTACTAATATTGGCGTAAATTGTGCGCATATAAATGAGTTGGCTACAATGTGCGTAGCCCACATTTAAACAATAAAAGTTTAAATGAACACAGACACGATTATTGTATGTTTACATAGAATGAGGCGAGGGGGCGTGGCATATACTTACGTCTATATACTACTACGTATGTACAACAATGCAAATGATGGCAAATATACGAAATAATAAACATACAGGTATTTTAAAAACAAACATTACTCATGACTGCGCATTTAATATATTTGTGGTAAATAAATAAATTCTTTCTATATTTATTGGTAGAGGAAAACGGAAAAACAATTGCGGTTTATAGATGTAAATTAATACGGTTAAAGGTTATTTTGTTTCTAGAATTATATACTCTAATTATTATGTAGCAAAAATACTTGGATTAATTCAAGTAGGTAAGGTGTTACGTAACGCTGAAATACTTATTTTACTTCCTTAAAATCACTCCAATATACCCCTTAGGGTAGACAGATTAAAAATGATTAAATCCTATACTTGTTTAAAGGTCAAAACTTAAACCTTTTTAACTTAAAAGAAAGCGAACTTTCAAACAAAAATGTTTTTTTTTCTTTTCTAGTATGCACCTGTTATCAATATTTACAAGTTCTAGCTCAACTATGCAACACTGAAAATTGTTTACAAGAAATCTAGTTGATACTGTATTAATAAACTATTGAACTAACAATGGTACGCACGCCGGCCGGTAACCTAAACCGCGAAACTAGGTCGAATATCAACAACCAAATGTTTACTGCGAACTAAAACCGTATAGCAAGTTAGGCACACGGCCAGACGTTTGGAGGCCCTCTTAAATGGGTCGT
This sequence comes from Scrobipalpa atriplicella, assembly GCA_029255725.1. Taxonomy (NCBI): domain Eukaryota; kingdom Metazoa; phylum Arthropoda; class Insecta; order Lepidoptera; family Gelechiidae; genus Scrobipalpa; species Scrobipalpa atriplicella. The sequence goes on from JARACY010002568.1 coordinate 38,718, forward strand.
TTCAGTTTTTAACTTACCGTTTTGATGGCCATTTGTTATATGCCCCTTAAAATTCATAAACGGGCTTTTTCGCTACGTGTAGGAAGTTTTGAAAGTAATTTTTAGAAGGAACTATGTATTGCTGCAGTGACAGGTAGCTAGTTAAACTAGCCCATCGTCATAAAAAACACTGAATTTCTCAATTCAATTCAATTTTTAATTAATGGCTTTAGTGTAGTCACAATTCTGCCAATGTCACGTCAATTGATAAAATATAATGATGGGAGAGGGGAGAGTCTTTATTGAAAAACGTGGTGAGTCTAGATACCTTTCTCCTTCGAGAGAAAGGTACAGACTCCCACTGAATTTTTCAGATCCCTCACTGGCTTCTACTTCTTAAATAGGTCGTTAGACGCCCATTTCTTTTATGCCCCTTAAAATTCATAAACGGGATTTTACGCCACGTGTGGCAAGCTTTGAGGGTGATTTAAAAGGAACTATGTGTTGCTGTAGTGACAGCCTATGGCCTAAATTGTAAAACACTGAAATTCTCGGGTCCCTTTACTGGCTTTAGCAGGAACAATAGCAGCTGGTACATTCTATCTTTTCTTTCACTCAGTCCAGAATGGAAAATCAACATAATATCAAATAGTAATGCTATTTCTAGTGTTACAATGTAGGCTTTATGGGTTATCATTAAAATGTCTGCCTCGTATCACAGTTCCTGTAGGTTACTAGATAAACTCTTGAACTGTATTATTTATTCATTCAAAGTTGTTTGTGTCTCAAAATGTATTCCATACATTTTGTATGGTCACGTTTTTGTATGTAGGTAATTGTTTCGCTACTTGCTTGCTTAGGTTAATTCAGCATACATTTTTTACGTTAAATTTTTTTTAAACGTTTTTAACTTTCAATCCATGTTGGTTGGGAGAAGTTATTTGTTAATAGTTTCAGCAGAAACATCTATTTATTACGGTATAAATACAAATACAGATCTTATTTTATTACCCGACACATAAAATGTGTTTCTATGATAATACTTTTTATGATTTTATCAATGTCACCCGGTTTTCACTTCGTTATCTTTGCAGGTCCATAGTATATAAATATAAATAAAATTTAATACTTTATTACATGTATACCCTAGACTTTTTTCTCACCTCAAGATAATCTACATGATGGTTTTATTTTATTACTTGTCTGAATGTTTTCAATATCTTCAAATAGGTACTAGTGATGTATGTACCTAGTTTATTTTGAACCCAGTCATTTGATAAAAAATACGTGTAATCAAATATAAATATTTTAAGAAACCATTAAATTAATTAATAACATAAGATTACACCAATTATTTAGATATAGATTGCGAAGTCACACGGCAAAACAATTACTAAGAATGCGTTGTTAGGAATTTGCAATAGAAAACGTTTACTCTAGCCAGGCGCCTAAGATATGTTTACATTAGGTCAAGATTCTACTTGCATAACTCAATAAATATACGTTCTCATCTCACATAGGTATATGAACATACGACTTATAATTATAACGAGAGAGAGGTGAGGGATGGAAGGGAAGTGAGGGACGGTAGGTAAAGGAGGGGCGAGAGGGGAGGGAAGGGCGAGAGTGAGGTATGGAGAAGAAAGGAGGGAAGTAAGAGAAGTGAGGGGAGGGACGGGAGCGAGGGGATATCATACTTAATGCAAGGAAATGAACTATTGTAATAGTCTCAAAACTCTGTTGAATGTGATTTTATTGACCTTTAAGGTTAAATTAATTAACACTCTGCGTGGGCAACAATGCTTCACATCTGTTGTTAAACGTGCGCGGAATCCAAATATTTGATTCGGTAATTTTAAATCTTATCTTTGCATGTATAATAATAGTAGTTCATACAGTCTTAAAATTAATCTGGATTGCCAACTTCTACAAAAGCCAACTTGGTAATGCTTAGTTTAATCGTGAAGTGATTGGGTCCCGACTAAGAGTCATCTAAATCCTTTGGAGTTTTTGAACGAATTGAACGCACGAAACTGTCAGAATTATAATAAGTACTGCGATCCTTTTCTGTTCGCCGAATTTCCCTGCTAGAAGATCTGGAACACCACCTACAAAACTTGACAATATCCATCCCTTGTTGCAGATAAACGGCGGCCAGCTCCTCTCCCGCATCCAGGAGCACCATTACTTCTCGGAACCGCAGGCTGCCGAGATCGTGCGCGAGCTAGCCAACGCCCTGCACTTCCTGCATGGCAAGGGTGTGGCCCATCGCGACTTGAAGCCTGAGAATATCCTTTGTGTCCATCGGGACAGGCTGTGCCCGGTCAAGATCTGTGATTTTGATCTGGGCAGTGGGATAAGCTTCACGTCGAGCCTCGCCTCGCCGTTGGCCACGCCGCAACTTATGACCCCTGTAAGTTTCTGACAACATACATACATAAAATCACGCCTTTAACCCTATTGGGGTAGGCAGAGCAAAAACGACCTAAATAAAGGTAATTCCGCCACGTCTGACAAGTTTTGAGGGTTATTATACAGGTGATTATGTATATTGCTATAGTGACAGGTTGTCAGCCCATCGCCTAAATTGCAATACACTGAAACCCTCGATTCCCTTAGCCGATTTTTACAGCATGCACGGGAGGAGATGCAGCTGGCACATTCTATGTTTTTCTATCACTCCCAGTCCAGCATGAAAGTAAGTAAGTTTCTAACAACCTTTTTATTATTTAGATTCG